>CAKJTW010000437.1:0-63726 GCA_917880005.1 Nanger dama | reverse complement strand
TAAACAATGCATAGGAAATCAATAATGGAAAAAGTAACAGTGGGTAGGAATACACCCAACATGACATCGGGAGAGAGCCTAATCATTACTAATCTACCAACATCAATCCCATTCAACTCCTTGACCTTTAAATTCCTAACTGTAATTTAAGAGTAATGCTAACCCTAACTCAACTTCCAACTCAATCTTAGCACTAACTTTAACTAATCCCAATCTAACCCACCCACCCCAATCAATCTCCTAACTTCCACATACTTTTAACTTGCAGCCTCTACTTTCATTCTGAATTCCACCCCAACTTTCAATTCCACTAACTTTAACTTCCTAACCTCCTAAATTCAAATTTGTGTCTTTAATACTTCAATCTCCACCCCAACCCAACCGTAACAAACACTAACCACAACACCCAAACCCAAACCCAACCCTAGCCCCAACCCTATTCTAACCCCTAACCCAAACCTAACCCTCTATAACAACAAACCTAGTAGAAACCCCAACCCCAACCCCAAACCTAACCCCAACGCCAACCCTACCCCAACCCCAACCCCTAAACCAAACCCCAACCCCAACCCCAACCCCTAACCCCAACCCTAACTCCAACCCCTCCCCAACCCAACCCTAACTGTAACCATAACCAAACCCTAATCCCAACAATAACTTCCAACCCATTTCCCCCCTCCCCTTCCATCCCCAACCGATAACTCCAACCCTAAACCCAACCCTAACCCCCAACACTAACCATAACCCCAAACCATACCCCAACCCAAAATCTCAACCCCAAACCCAACCCTAACCCTAACCTAAGCCCCAGCCATAGTCCCAGCAATACCCCCAGCCCCTAATCCCATCTCTAGCCCCAACCCCAACCCCAACACCAACCCCACCTCCAACCCCAGCAACAAACCCAACCCAACCATAGCACCAACTTTAACCCTGACCACAACCCATCCCCATACCACTTCCCCCAACCCCAATACTAACCGTAACCTGTAACCATAACCCCAAACCCAAGTCTACCCCACACCCACACCCCAACCCCAACCCAACCCCAACTGTACCCCCACCCCCAGCTCCCAGCCCCCAGCCTTTACCCCAAACTTAAACCTAACCCTAAAACTAATCCCAACACTAAACCCCAACCCTAACCCTAACCCTAACCCTAATCCAAACCCCAAGAGTAACACTATCCCTAACACTAACACTAACTTAAACCTAACCCCTAACCCTTTTATTAACCCCTAACACTAACCCCTAATCCCAGCCCCAACCCTATCCCTAGCCCCAACCCAAACCCCAACACTAATCCTAAATCCCAAACCTCACACTAACCCCAACCATAACCCCAACCCCACCACAACCCCAAATCCTAATCCTAACCCCTAACCCTAACCCCTAACCCCAAACCTAACCCCAAACCTAAAACCAAACCCAAACCCTAACCCCCAACCCTAACCCTAACCCCAACACCAACCCAACCCTAACCCTAACCCCAACCCTAAACCTAACACTAACCCCAACCCCAAACCTAACCCCAACGCCAACCCTAACACTAACCCTAACCCCAACCCTTAACCATAACCCTAATCCTAACCCCAACCCTAACACTAAACCCAACGCTCACCTAACTCTAAACCTGACACTGACTCCTGACCCTGACCCCTGACCCTGATCCTGACCCTAATCCTAACCCCAACACTAACCCCAACCATAAACCCTAACCCTAACCCTAATCCTAAACCCAACCCTCACACTAATCCTAACACCTAACCCTAACCCCAACCCTAAACCCCAACACTAACCCTAACACTAATCCGAACACCAACCCTAACCCTAACCCCTAACCCCAACCCCAACCCTAACCCCAACCCCAACCCTAACCCCAACCCCAAACTTAACCCCTAACCCTAACTGAAATCCCCATCCCAACCCTAACCTCAACCCCAGCCCCAACCCCAACTCCAAACATAACCCCAACCCCTAACCCCAACCCCAAACCCAACTTTAACCCCAAACCAACCCCAACCCTAACCCTAACCCTATAGCTCACCCTATCTCTAAACCATAAACCCTAACCCTAACCCCCAACCCCCAAACCTAACGCCAATGCTAACCCCAACGCCAAACCGAACCCGAACCCTACCCTAACCCTAAACTTAACACTAACCCTAACAGTAAGCCTAACCCCAACCCTAAGCCTAAGCCTAACCCTAACCCTAACCAATAACACTAACCCTAACCCTAAAGCCCAACCCTAACCTGAACCCCAACCCCAAACCCAACACTAAGCCCCAAACCCCAACCCTAACCTTAACACTAACCCCAACCCAAACCCCAACTCCTAACCCTAACCCTAACCACAACCCTGTTCTAACCCAACCCCAAACCTAAACTTTCTAACCCTAACCCTAACAGTAACACTAACCCCAAGCCTAACCCCAACCCCCAAACCCAACCCGAAAACCTAACCTTAAACATACCATAACCATAAACCCAACCCCTAACCCCTAACACTAACCGTAACCCTTACCCTAACACTAACACTAACACTCACCCCTAACCCTAACCCCAAACCCTATCCTCACTTAACCCTAACCCTAACCCCCTAACCCTAACAGTAACCGTAACCCCAACCATAACCGTAACACTAACACTGACACCTAACCCTAAGAGTAACCCCTAACCCTAACGCTAATCCTAATCCCAACCCTAAACTCTAACACTAACCCTAACCCTAAACGTAACCCTGCCTTAACCCTAACCCCAACCCTAACCCCAACCCTAAACCTAACACTAACCCTAACACTAACCCGAACACCAACCCCTAACCCTAACCCCAACCCCAACCCCAACCCCAACCCCAACCCCTAACCCCTAACCCCAACCTTAACCCTAACCCCAACCCTAACTGCAATCCCCATCCCAACCCCTGACCCCAACCCCAGCCCTAACCCCAACTCCAAACCTAACCCTATCCCAAACCCCTAAATCCAACCCTAAACCTAACTTAACCCTAAACCAACCCTAAACCAACCCTAACTCTAACCCTATCTCTAAACCATAAACCCCAACCCCAACCCCCAACCCTAAACCTAACGCCAACACTAACCCCAACGCCAACCCGAACCTCACCCTACCCTAACCCTAAACTTAACAATAACCCCAACCCAAACCCCAACTCTAACCCCAAGCATAACCCCAACCCCTAACCCTGTTCTAACCTAACCCCAAATCTAAACTTTTGTAACCCTAACTCTAACAGTAACACTAACCCTAAACCTAACCCCAACCCCAACCCAACCCCAACCCCAACCTTAAACATACCATAACCATAAACCCAACCCCAACCCTAACACTAACCGTAACCCCTAACCCCAACACTAACACTAACTTCACCCTAAACCTAACCCCAAACTCTATCCTCACCCTAACCCTAACCCTCACCCCTAACCCTAACAGTAACAGTAACCCCAACCATAACCGTAACCCTATCCCTAACTCCCAACCCCAAGAGTAACCCCAACCCCTAACACTAATCCTAACCCTAACCCTAAACCCCAACACTAACCGTAACCCCAAACGTAACCCTGCCTTAACCCCTAACCCCTAACCATAACCCCAACCCCAAACCCCAACCCCTACCCTAACCCCAAACCCTAGCCATAGCCCCAGCCCCTAGCACTCAGCCCCAGCCCCAACCCCTAGCCAAAGACCTAATCTTACCCCCAACCCCAACCCCAACCCCAACCCCAACCCTACCCTAACCCCAAACCTAATCCCAACCCCCAACACTAACCCCAATCCCAAACCCAACGCCAACACTAACCCTAATCCCAACCCCAAACCCAACACTAAACAACCCTAACCCCTAACCCCAAACTTAAGGCTTACCCTAACCCCACGCATAACCCCAACACTAACCCCAACCCTATACTTCACACTCCTAATCCTAACCCTTACCCTAACCCTTCCCAAACCCCAAATCCTAAACCCAAACCTAACCCTAAGCCCAAACCGTATCCCCAACATGAACCTTAACCCTAAACCCACACCCCAACCCTAATCCAACCATAAACCTAACCCTAACCCCAACAAGAAGTCCTAACCCTACCCCCTACCCCTAACCCTATCCCTAAACTTAACCCCAACCTTAGCTCCTAGCACTATCCATAGCTCTAACCCTATCCCTAGCCATAACTCCTAACTCTATCCCTAACCCCAAACCCCAAACCCCAACCTCAACCCCTAACCCCAACCCCATCCCTAACCCTAACCCCTAAACCCCAACCTTAACCCTAACCCCAACCCCAGCCCCCAGCCCCCAACCCTAACCCCAACACTAACCCAACCCTAACCCGAACAACAACACTAACCCCACCCCTACCCCCTAACCCCCAACCCCAACCTTAAATACTAACCCCAACCCCAACCCCAGCCTAACCCTAATACTAACGCTAATCTCAACCTAACCCCAACCTAGTCTTAGCCCCAACCCTAGCCTTAGCCCTATCCTTAACCCTAGCCCCAGCACCAGCCCCTAAACCTAGCCCTACTCCTAACCCTATCCCCAACCCAACCCCAACCATAACCCTAACTCTATCCGCAACCATAACCCCTAAACACTGAACCCCAACCGTAACCCCAACACTAAACACAACCCCTAAACCTACCCCTTCCTCAACCCTAACCCTAAAACTAAAAATGAACCAAACCCCAACCCTAAACCTAAACCTCTTCTACGCTAACCCTAACAGTGACACTAACCACAACTTCAACCCTACCCCTACCCCTAACCCTAACCTAACCATAGCCCTAGCCCCAGCCCTAGCCCCAGCCCCAGCCCCAAACCTAACCCTAACACTCAACCCAACCCCTAACCCCTACTCCTAACTCTATGCCTCACCCTATCCCTAAACCATAAACACTAACCATAACACTAAACACTATTCCTAAACCTAACGCTAACCCTAACCCCAACCAACACCCGAACCCCAACCCCCTAACCCCAAACTTAACCCCAACCCCAACACTAACCTTAACCCTAACCCTAGCCCCCAGCACTAGCCCTAGTCCCAACCGTATCCCTAGCCCCACCCCTACCCGTAACCCCAAACCATAAACCATAACCCCAACCCAATCCAAACCCTAACCCTAACCCCAAGCCAACACCTTCCACTAACCCTACTGTAACCCCAATCCCTAACCCCAATCCCCTAACCCCTAGCCCTGACCGTACCACTAGCCCCAATCATAACCCAATACTAACCCTAACCCTAACCCAACCCATCCCGAACCCCGACCCTAACCCATCCCTAACCCCAACCCCAACCCTACCCTATCACTAAACCCAACCCTAACCTAATCCCAACACCAAATCATAAACCCCAACCGCAACCTTGATTCCCCAAACCCAACCCCAACTCTATTTTAACCCCAAACCCAAACCCAAACCTCTTCTAACCCCAACAAAACAGTAAAGCTAACCATAACCATAACACTAACCCCAACCCCAACCTCTAACCCAAACCCTACCCTAACCCCAACCCCAACCCTATTCTAATCCCAACCTATCCCTAAGAGTAACGCTAACCCCTAACCCTAAACACTAAACCATAACCCCAACACAACCCTAATCCTAACCCTAACCCAACCCTAACCCCTAACCCCAACCCCAAGCCATACCCCTTTCCCTAACCCCTACCCGTGACCCTAATCCCAGCCCTAGCCCCAAACCTAGCCCTAACCCTAACCCCACCCCAACCCCAACTATAAACCCAAACCCCAGCCCCAACCCCAACCCCAACCAAAATCCCTAACACTAACCCCAACCCCAACCCCAAACCTCTTCTAACCCCTAAACCCAAGAGTAAGGCTATACCTTACCCTAAACCTAACCCCCAAACCAAACCCCAACCCCAACCCCTAACCCCCAACCCCTAACCCAACCCTAATCCTAACCCCCAACCCTAACCCAACCCTAACCCTAACCCCAACCCCAAGCCATACCCCTTCCCCTAACCCTACCCGTAACCCCAATCCCTAGCTCCTATCCCTAACCCTAGCCCTACACTAACCCTAGGCCTAACCCCAACCCAATACTAACCCCAACCCTAAACCTAAACCTAACCCCTAACCCTAAACTAACCCTAACCCCAAATCATAAATGCTAACCGTAACCCCAATTCCCTAATCATAACTTTAACCCTATTCTAACCGTAACCCCAAACCTAAACCTCTTCTAACCCAAACCCCAAGAATAAAGCTAACCCTAACCCCTAACCCTAACTCTACCTTAACCCTAAACCCCAAACCCTAAACCCAACCCCTAACCCAACACCAACCCCAACCCTCACCATAACCCCAAGCCATACCCCTTCCCCTATCCCTACCCGTACACCTAACCCCAAATCCCAAACCCAACCCTAGACCTAACCCTATCCCTAGCCCCAACCCTACCCTAATACTAACCCCTACCCTTAACCCAACCATAACTCTAACCCAAACCTTAGCCCCAACCCTATCCTAAACCTAACCCCTAACCCCAACCTAACGCCAACCCCAAATCCCAAACGCTAACCATAACCCTAATACCCCAAACTTAACCCTAACACTATTCTAACCCTAACCCTAAACCCAAACTTTCGGAACCCCAACCCCAAGAGTAAAGCTAACCATAACCCTAACCCCAACCCAAACCCCAACTCGAACCCCTAACCCTACCCTAACATTAACCCTAACCCTAACCCCCAAACCTAACCCCAACACTAACCCCTAACGCCAACCCCAACCCCTAACCTTAACCCCAACCCCAACCCTAACCTTAACCCCAACCCCAACCCCCAAACCCAACCCCAACCCCCAACCCCAACCCCAACCCCAAAGCCTAACTCCCAACACCAACCCCAACCCCAAACTCCACACCCCAACCCCAACCCTAACCCCAACCCCAACCCCTAAACCTAACCTAACCCAACCCCAAACCCTAACCCCAAACCCCAACCCTAACCTTAATCCAACAATAACCATAACCATAACCCCAAACACAAGTCCCAACTCCCACACCTAAACCCAACCCTAAACCTAACCCCAACCCTGACCCTAACCCCAGCCCCCAGCACTATCCCTAGCTCTATCCCTATCCCTAGCTCCCAACCCTAACCCTATCCCAACCCTTACCCTAACCCCAACACCAACCCCTAGCCATACACCTTCCCCTTCCACTACCCCGACTTCTACACATAACCCCAACCCCTAACCCTAACACTAACCCTAGCCCCAAACCTATCCCTAACCCTAACCCTAACCATAACCATAACCCCAAGCGTAAATCCTAAAACCTAACAGTAAATCCAACCTCAACCCTCACCATAACCCTATCCCTAAATCCCAAACGTACAACCCAACCCCTAACCCTAAACACTAACCCTAACCCTAACCTTAGCCCCAGCCGTAGCCCCAGCCCCAGCACTAGCCCTTGCCCCAACACTAGCCCCAGCCGTAAACCTAACTCCCTAACCATAACCATAACCCCAAACCCCAACCCAACCCTAAACCCTATGCCCTAACCTTAACCCCTAACCCAAATGCTAACCAAACCCTATCCCTGACACTAACCCCACACCCAAACCGTACCCCTACCCTCACCCTACCCGTAACCCTAACCCTAACACAACCCTTACCATAACCATAACCCTAACCCTATCCCTAAACCCTAAACCCTAACACCAACCCTAACTCCAAACACTTACCCTAACCCTAATGCTAACCCAACCCTAACCCTAATGCTAACCCTAACTGTAACCACCAACACTAACACTAACCCTAATCCTAACTCTAAACCCCAACCCCAACTGTAACCTTATTCTTAAACCGAACCCCAAACCTAAACCTCTTCTAACCCTTACCCTAACAGTAACGCTAACCCCAAACTTAACCCCTAACCCCAACCACAACCCTAACCCCAACCCAACCCCAACCATAACCCCAACATTAACCCTAACCCTAAACTCTATTCCTCACCCCAACATTAACCCCAAACCCTAACCCCCAACCGTAACCCCAACCCCAAACCCTAATCCCAACTCTTACACTAGCCCCAGCCCCAGCTCCCAACCCGAGCATTAGCCCCAGCCCCAACCCCATCCCTAGCCCCAATCCTAACCCCAACCCCAACCCCTAACCCCAAACCCCAAACCCCAACCCTTACCCAACCCTAAAGATAACCCCAAACCAAACCCAAACCCCTACCCATACCGCTGCCTCTAATCCCCTAACCCCAACTCCTAACATTAGCCCCAGAACTAGCCATAGCCCCAACACTATCCCTAGCTCCAACCCTAACACGAACCATAAACCCTAAACCCAAACCCTAACCCTAACCCAAACTTAACCCTAACCCTAACCCCAACCCCAAGCCATACACCTCCCCTACTTCCTACCCCTACCCCTACCCATAACCCCAACCCCTAATCCTAACCCCAACCCCTAGCCCCAACCTTATCCCCAGCCCCAACCCCAACCCCAAACCTAATCCTAAACCCCAAACCCAACACCAACCCCAACCCCACCCCCTAAACCCCACACTAACCCCAAATCCTAAACCCAAACCCCAACACTAACCCCAAACACTAACCCCAAACCCTAACCCCTAGCCATAGCCCAGCCCTAACACTAACCCTTGCCCTAAAACTAACCCTATCCCTAACCCTAACCCCTAAACCATAAACCCTAACCCTAACCCCAAAACTAGCCCTAACCCTAAACCTCAACACCAACACTAACACTAACCCTAATCCCAAACTAAACCCCTAACCCCAACCCTAACCCAACCCCAACCCTAACTCTAACACTAACCTCAACCCCCAATCCTACCCCTACCCCTAAGCCTAACCCCCAACCCTAGTCCCAGCCCCAGCACTAGCCCAAAACCTAACCCCAACCCTAACCCTAACCCAACCCCTAACCCTAACACTACCCTCAACCCCTAATCCTACCCCTAACCCACCCCTAACCCCAACCCGAACCACAACCCTAACCCCAACCCTACCCTAACCCTAAGCCTAACCTTATTCTAACCCCCAACCCCAAACCTAAACCCTTAACCCCTAACCCTAACAGTAATGCTAACCCCTAACCCTTACCCTAGCCCCAACCCAAACAATAACCATGAACCCACCCTAACCCCAAACCCAACCCTAACCCCAACCCTAACCCCAACCCTAAACCTAACACTAACACTAACCCTAAACCCAAATCCAAACCAATCTTAACCCCAACCCCAACCAATAACACTCACCCCAACCCCAAAGCCCAACCCCAACCCCTAACCCCAAACACTCACCCTAACCCCAAACTTTGCGCTAGCTGTAGCCCCAGCCCTAGCACTAGCCCTGTCCCCAAACCCAGCCCTATCCCTAACTCCTAACGCTAACTCAACACTAACCCCCAACCTCAACCCCTAACCCTACCCCTACCCTTACCCCCTAACCCTAACCCTAACTCAACCCCTAGCCATAATCCCACTTATCCCTAACCCTAATCCTAACACTGAACCCCTAACCCTAACCCTAACCCTAACCACAACCCCCCAACATACCGCTTCCTCAACCCTAACCCTAACCCTAAACAATGAACCCAACCCTAACCCTAAACCCTAACTCTAACAGTAACCTAACCTTAACCCTAAATCCCAAACCCAAACCTAACCCTATTCTAACCGGAACCCTAAACATAAACCTCTTCTACACTAACCCCAACAGTAACACTAGCCATAACCCCAACCTACCCCTACCCCTAAGCCTAAACATAACCGTAGCCCCAGCCCAAGCACTAGCTCCCAAACCAACCCTAACCCCAACCCAACACTAAACCTAACCCTAACTCTATCCCTCACCCTATCTCTAAACCATAAACCCTAACACCAACCCCAACCCCTAAACCTAACGCTAACGCTAACCCCAACGCCAACCCGAACCCTAACCCTACCCCAACCATAAACTTAACACTAACCCCAACACTAAGCCTAACCCCAACCATAAACCTAACCATAACCCCTAACCATAATCTTAACCAATAACACTAACCCTAACCCCAAAGCCTAACCCTAACCTGAACCCTAACCCTAACCCCAACCCTAAACCCTAACCCCAACCCAAACCCCAAATCTAACCCCAACCCTAACCCCAACCCTAAACTAAACCCAACCCCTGTTCTAACCCTAACCCTAAATCTAAACTTATTCTAACCCTAATCCCAACAGTAACACTAACCCTAAACCTAACCACAACCCCCAACCCCAACTCTAACCCCAAAGATACCCTAACCCTAAACCTAACCCCTAACCATAACACTAACCCTAACCCCATACTCACACCCTAATCCTAACCCCTAACGCTAACCCTACCCAAACCCTAAATCCCAAACCTAAACCCAACCCCTAACCCTAAAAGCTATCCCTAATATCAACCTTAACCCTAAACCCACAACCCAACCGTAACCCCAACCATAATCCAACCATAAACCCAAACCTAACCCCAACAAGAAGTCATAAATCTACCCCCACCCCTAACCCCTAATCCTAAACTTAACCCTAACCATAGCTCCAGCACTATCCCTAGCTCTAACCCTATCCCTAGCCCTAACCCCAACCCTAACTTAACCTTAAACCCTAAACCCTAACTTAACACTAACCCCTAACCCAACCCTAAACCTATCCCTAACCATAAACCCTAAACCCCAAACCCAACCCCTATCCCTAGCCCCAACCCTAACCCTAACCCAACCCTAACCCTAACAACATCACGAACCCCTACCCCTACCCCTACCCCCTAACCCTAAATACTAACCCCAACCCCAACCCCACCCTAGCCCCAACCCCAACACTAACCTCAACCCCTAACCCCAACCCTACCACTAACCCTAACCCCAGTCTTAGCCCCAGCCCCAGCTTTAGCACTAGCCTTAACCCCAGCCCCAGCACTAGCCCCAAACCCAGCCCTACTCCTAATCCCAGCCCCTAACCCAACCCCAACCATAACCCTAACTCTATCCCTAACCCCAACCCCAAACACTGAACCCCAACCCCAACCCTAATACTAACCACAACCCCTAAACCCACCCTTCCTCAACCCCAACCCTAAAACTAAAAATGAACCCAACCCCTAACCCTAACCCCAAACCTAAACCTCTTCTACGCTAACCCCAACAGGAACACTAACCACAACCTCAACCCCCCCTACCCCTAACCCCCCTAACCCCAACCCCCCTAGCCCCAGCCCCAGCCCCCAAACGTAACCCCAACCCTAACCCAACCCTAACCCTAACCCCAACTCTATGCCTCACCATATCCCTAAACCATAAACCCCAAACCTAACTTAAACCCTAATCCCAAACCCAACGCTAACCCCTAACCCCAACCAACTACCGACCCCTAACCCCAACCCTAACCCTAACCCTAACCAAATCCCTAACCCTAACCCAAACCCTAAACCTTTCTAACCCTAAACTTAAGAGTAACGCTAACCCTAACCCTAACCCTAACCCCAACCCAAACCATACCCTAACCCTAACCCTAAACCCAAGCCATACCCTTCTACTAACCCTACCCGTAACCCTAAACACCCAACCCCCAACCCCAACCCTAGCCCCAACCCTTCCCCCCAGCCCCAACCCCAACCCAATACTAACCCCAACCATAACCCCAACCCATCCATAACCCCAACCATAACCCTACCCTAGCACTAACCCCAACCCCAACCTAATCCCAACACCAAATCATAAACCTAATGGTAACCCTGATTCCCTAAACCCAACTCCTAACCCTATTCTCAACCCCAACCCTAAACCCAAACCTCTTCTAAACCTACCACTAACAGTAAAGTTAACCACAACCATAACACTAACCCCCAACCCCCACTCTAACCGTAAACCCACCCCTAACCCCTATTCTAATCCCAACCCCAATCTAAACCTCTTCTAACCCTAACCCCAACAGTAACGCTAACCCCAACCCCTAACCCCAACCCCAAGCCATACCCCTTCCCCAACCCCTACCCGTGACCCTAATCCCTAGCCCCAACTCCCAAACCCAGCCCCTAACCCTATCCCTAGCCGTAACCCCAACGCAATACTAACCCCAACCCCAACCATACCCCATCCCTAACCCTAAACCTAACCCCAACCCCAAACTAACCCTAACACTAAAAATAAATGCAAACCATAACCCTTATTCCCTAATCATAACTTTAACCCTATTCTAACCATAATCCTAAACCTAAACCTCTTCTAACCCCAACACTAAGAGTAAAGCTAACCATAACCCTAACCCTGTCCCTAACTCTACCTTAACCCCAAACCTAACCCCAACCCCAAACTAACCCTAACCCCAAATCATAAATGCTAACCGTAAACCCACCCCCCAACCCCAAGCCTCAACCCTATTCTAACCCCAACCCCAAACCTAAACCTCTTCTACCCCTAACCCCAAGTTTAAAGCCAACCCTAACAATAAACCTAACGCTAACCCAACCCTAACCCTAACGCTAACCCCAACCCTAACCCCTACCCCTAAGTCTAACACCAACCCAACCCCAACCCCAACCCCTAACACTAACCTCAAACCCTACCCTACCCCTACCCCTAACCCTAACCATAACCCCTAGCCTTAGCGCTAGCCCTAAACTTAGCGCCACATCTAACCCCAACCCTAACCCAACCCTAACCATAACCATACCTCTATCCCTAACCCTAACCCTAAACACTGAACCCCAACCCTAACCAAACCCCCAACATACCCCTTCCCTCAACCCTAACCCTAACCCTAAACAAGGAACATAACCTTAACCCCAAACTCTAACTCCAACCCTAAAAACCCAAGCCCAAATCCCAAACCATAACCCTAACCCTATTCTAACCATAACCCCAAATCTAAACCTCTTCTACCCTAACCCTATCAGTAACACTAACCACAACCCCCAACCCTACACCTACGCCTAAGCCTCAAACCTCCCGTAGCCCGAGACCCAGCCCCAGCCCCAAACCTGACCCTAACCCCAACCCAACCCTAACCCTAACACTAACTCTATCACTCACCCTATCCCTAAACCATAAACCCCAACCCTAAACCTAAACACTAACACTAAACCCAATGCTAATGCTAACCCCAACGCCAACCCGAACCCCTAACCCCTACCCTAACCCTAAACTTAACCCCAACCCCAATACTAAACCCAAACCTTGCCCTAGCACTAGCCCTAGCTCTAATTCCTATCCCTAGCCCTAACCCTAACCTGAAACCTAACCCAACCCTAAACCCTAAACCCCAACCCTAACACTAACCCAACCCTAAACCTAACCCCAACCATAACCCCAAGACATACCCCTTCCCCTATCCCTACCCATAACCCTAATGCCAAACCCTAAACATAACCCCAGACCTAACCCTATCCCTAGCCCTAACTACCCCCAATACTAACTGTAATCATAACCCAACCATAACCCTAACCCCCAACCTTAGCCCTAACCCTATCCTAACCCTAACCCTAAATCCTAAATGCTAACTGTAACCCTAATACCCTAAACGTAACCCTAACCCTATTCTAACCCTAACCCTAAACCTAATCCTTTTCTACCCCTAACCATAACATTAAAGCTAACCATAACCCTAACCCTAACTCAAACCCAACCCTAACCCTAACCCTACCCTAAACTTAACCCCTAACCCTATTCTAACCCCAACCCTAAATCTAAACTTCTTCTAACCGTAACCCCAACAGTAACACTAATCCTAACCCCAACCCCTAACCCCAACCCCAACCCTAACGCTAAACATACCCTAACCCTAAACCTAAACCTAACCCTAACACTAAGCCCAACCCTAATAGTAACACTAACCCTAACCCTAACCTCACCCTAAATCTAGGGACACTAACCTTAACCCTAACACTAACCCTAACCCCTAACGCTAACCCTAACCCCAAAGTCTAACCCTAACACTAACTCTAACACTAAACTATACACCCTAACCTTAACCTCACCCTAACCCTAACCTAACCCTAAATCCCAAACCTAAACCTAACTTTAACCCTAAACCCTTACCCTAACACTAACCTAAACCCTAAACCTACACCCCAACTCTAACCCTAACCCTAATCCAACTATAACCGTAACACTAACCCCCAACCACAAGTCCTAACCCCACACCTACCCCTACCAATGACCCTAAACTTAACCCCAATCCTGACCCTCAATCCAGACCCAGCACTATCCCTAGCTCTAAACATACCTCAGCCCTAATCCTAACCCCCAACCCTAAACCCAACCCCCTAGCCATACCCCTTCCCCTATCACTACCCCTACTTCTACACATAACCCCAACCCCCAACCCCAATCCCAGCCCCAAACCTATCCCTAACCCCAACTCTAACCCCAAGCCTAAACCCCAAAACGTAACACCAACGCTAACCTTAACCCTAACCCTAACCCCAAATCCTAAACCTAACCCTAACCATAACCCCAAACACTAACCCCAACCCCTAACCTTAGCACTAGCCCTAGCCCTAACATTAGCCCTAGCCCTAACCCTATCCCTAACCATAACCATAACCCTAAACCCTAAAACCTAACCCTAACCCAAAACCCTATACCCTAACTTAACCCCTAACCCAAACTCTAACCCAACCTTATCCCTAACACTAACCCTACACCCAAACCGTACCCTACCCGTTACCTTACCCATAACCCTAACCCTAACACAACCCTAACCATAACCATAACCCTAATCCTATCCCTAAACCCTAATCCAAACCCTAACTCCTAAACACTTACCCTAACCCTAATGCTAACAGAACACTAACCCCAATGCTAACCCTAACTGTAACCACCAATACTAACACTAAACCTAATCCTAACTCTAAACCCTTGCCCCAACCATAACCTTATTCTAAACCTAACCCTAAACCTAAACCTCTTCTAAACCCTTACAATAACAGTAACGCTAACCCTAAATTTAACCCCAACCCCAACCACAACCCCAAACCCAACCCAACCATAACCATAACCCTAACAATAACCCTATCCCTAAACTCTATTCCTCACCCTAACCCTAACTCCTAACCCCAACCCTAACCCCTAACCCTAACTCCTAACCCTAAGAGGAACCCTAACCCTAACCCCAATCCTAACCCCAACTCCAAACCTTAACTGTAAACCCTAACCCCAAAGCCAACCGTGCCCCAACCCCAACACTATCCCTGGAAAGCTAACCCTACCTGAACCCCTAGCCCCGGCCGTAAGCCCAAGACCGAGCACTAGCCCCAGCCCCAACCCCTAGCCATAGCCCTAACTCCTAAGCCTAACCATAACCCCTAACCCCAACCCCAACCCCAACCCTAACCCTACCCTAAACCCAAACTTAACCCTAGCCCCAAACTTAAACCCAACCATAACCAAACCCTAAACCCCTAAACTTAATGCTAACCGTAACACTAACACAACCCAACCCTAACCCCTAACCCTAACCCAAACCCATATCCCTTACCCTACACCTACCCCTACCCCTACCCAAACCTAACCCCTAACCCGACCCGAACCCCAACGTTAAACCTAACCCTAAATCTGAACCTCGTCCTACCCTAACCTAACAGTAACACTAACCCTAACCCCAACCTCAACCCCCAACCCCTAACCCTAACCCTACCCCAACCCCAAACCCAACCCTAACACTAGCCCCAGCCCCAGCCCTAGCTCTAATCCTAACCCCCAACCCCAACCCGAAACCCCAATCCTAACCTTTACCCTAGCGCTAGCCCCAACCCGAGCACTAGCCCTACCCCAACCCTATCCCTAGCCCTAATCCTAACCCCAACCCCCAACCCTAAACCCTAAACTTTAAACCTAACCCCAACCCAACCCCAAACATAACCCCAACCCAAACTCAAACCCCTACCCCTATCGCTGCCTCTAACCCATAACCCCAACCCCAACCCTAACCCTAACTTTAGCCCCAGCACCAGCCATAGCCCCAACCCTATCCATAGAACTAACCCTAACCCTAACCATAAACCGTAAACCCAAACCCTAACCCCAACCCAAACCTAACCCCTAACACTAACTCTAACGCCAAGCCATACACCTTCCCCCTACTCATACCCCTACCCCTACCCGTAACCCCAACCCCTAATCCCAACCCCAACCCCAAGCCCCAACCCTGTCCCAAACCCCAATCCCAAACCCCAAAACCCAACACCAACCCCAACCCTACCCCCAAACCCACACTAACCCCAAATCCCAAACCCAAACCCAACACTAACCCCAAACACTAACCCCAACCTTAGCCCCAGCCGTAGCCCCAGCCCCAGCACTCAGCCCCTGCCCCAAAACCAACCCCAGCCCCAACCCCAACACTAAACCATAAACCCTAACCCTAACCTTAACCCTAACCCCAAAACCAGCCCTAACGCTAAACCCAACACTAACCCTAACACTAACCCTAATCCCAAACCCAACCCTAACCATAACTCAACACTAACCCTTACCCTAACACCAACCTCAACCCCTAATCCTACACTTACCCCTAACCCCAAACCTAACCCTAGTCCTAAACCAAGCCCCTAGACATAGCCCTAGCTTTAAACCCCAGCCCTCGTGCTAGTCCCAAAACCAACCCTAACCCCAACCCCAACCCAACACTAACCCCTAACCCCAACACCAACCTCAACCCCTACTCCTACCCCTACCCCTACACCTAACCCCAATGCTAACCCCAACTCTAACCCCAACCCTACGCTAACCCTAACCCTAACCCCATTCTAACCCTAACCCCAAGTCTAAACCCCTTCTAACCCCAAGCCTAAGAGTAACACTAACCCTAGCCCTTACCCCAGACCCAACCCAAACCCCAACCATGAACCCACCCTAACCCCACACCTAACCCCTAACCCCTAACCCTCACCCCAGCCCTAAACCTAACACTAACACTAACCCCAAACCCAAACCCAAACCCAAACTAATCTTAACCCTAACCCTAACCAATAACACTAACACTAACCCTAAAGCCTAACCCCAACCCCAAACACAAACCCCAAATCTAACCCCAAACTTTGACCTAGCCATAGCCCCAGCCCCAGCACCAGCCCCTGCCCTATACCTATCCCTATCCCTAACCCTACCCCTACCCCTACCCCTAACCGTAACCCAACACTAAACCTAACCCTAACCCTAGCAACAACACTAACTGTACCCTAACCCTAACCCTAAACACTAAACTTAAACCCAACCCAACCCTTACCCTAACCCTAACACTAACCTCAAACCCTAACCCTACCACTACCCTTACCCCTAACCCTAACCCTAACCCAACCCTAACCATAACCCTACCTCTATCCCTAACCCTAATCCTAACACTGAACCCTAACCCTAACCCTAATCACAACCCCTAACATACCCCTTCCTCAACCCTAACCCTAACCCTAAACAATGAACCTAACCCCAACCCTAAACCCTAACACTAACCCTAAACTAACCTTAACCCCAAATCCTAAACCCCAAACCTAACCCTATTCTAACCGTAACCCTAATCTTAAACCTTTCTACCCTAACCCTAACAGTAACACTAGCCACAACCCCAACCCTACCCCTACCCCTAAGCTTAAACATAACCGTAGCCCCAGCCCCAGCCCTAGCCCTAAACCTAACCTAACCCTAACACAACCCTAACCCTAACCCTAACTCTATCCCTCACCATATCTCTAAACCATTAACCCTAACCCTAACCCCAACCCTAATCCCTAAACCCTAACCCTAACACTAACCCTAACCCAACCCTAAACCTAACCCTAAACCCTAAGCCTAACCCCTAACCTAACCCTAACCCCAACCCTAAACCCTAAACCCTAACCCCTAACACTAACCCCAACCCAACCCCTAACCCTAATCCTAAACCCTAAGCCTAAGCCTCAACCTAACCCTAACCCTATTACCCTAACCTAACCCCCAACCCTATTCTAACGCTAACCCTAAACCTAAACCTCTTCTAACCCTAAACCTAAGAATAACGCTAACCCCAACCCTAACCATAACTCCAACCAAACCCGAACCCAAACCCTACCCTAAACCTAAACCTAACCACAAACCTAACCCCTGAACCCTACCCTACACTAACCCCTAGCCCCAGCCCCAGCCCCAACCCCAGCACTAGCCCCAACCCAACCCTCTCCCTAGCCCCAAATCCAACCCCACCCGTAACTCTATCCCTAAACCTGAACCCAAACCTAACGCTAACCCAACCCTACCCGTAACCCTAACCCAAACCCCAACATATACCCCAGCCCCAACCCCTAACCCATAACCCTAACCCTGACCCAAACCCCAACCATAAACCCTAACCCCTAACCCTAACCCCAAACCTAAACCTAACCCCAAACCCAACCCAATCCTAACCCCAACCCCAACCCTCCCCCTAGGGCTAACACTAACCCTAACCCTATCCCTATACCCCTGAACCCCAACCCTACCCCCAACCCTAACCCAACCCCTAAGCCTAACACTACCCCTAACCCTACTCCTAACCCCAACCCTAACCCTAACCCTGACCCAGACCCCAACCATAAACCCTAACCCTAACCATAACCATAAACCATAAACCTTAACCCTAACAGAACTCTAACCCTAACTATAAACCCTAACCTAACCTCAACCCTTATCCCTAAACATAACACTAACCCTAAACACTAACCCTAACCCCTAACCATAAAGCAAACCTAATCCCTAAACCTAACCCTAACCCCTAACCCCAACACTCACCCTAACCCCAACCCAAACCCTAACCCTAACCATACCCTAACTGTAACCCCAACCCCAACCCAAACCCTATTCTAACCCCTAACCCCAAACGTAAAGCTCTTCTAACCGTAATCCTAACAGTGACGCTAACCCTAATCCCATCCCTAACCTCAACCCCAACCCTAAACCTAAACCCATCCTAAGCCAAAATATAACTCTATCCATAAACGTAACAGCAACCCTGACACTAACATTAAACCTAACCCCAACCCTAACCCCTAGTCTAGCCCCAGCCCTACCCCCTAGCACCAGAAATAGGCCTAACCCTATCTTTAGGTCTAACCCTACCCCTAACCTTAACCCCAACCCTAAACCCCAGATTCTAACCCCAAACCTAACCCTAAACCTAACCCAAACCTAACCCAAAACCCAACCCTAATCCGCGACCCATACGCCTACCCTTACCCCTACCCCTACTCCCAACCCTAACCAAACCCTAACCCTAACACTAACGCTAACCCTATCACTAACCCTAAACCTACCTAAACCTAACGCTAACACCAACCCTAACACTAACACTAACACTAACACTATCCCTAACCCTAACCATATACCCTAACCCTAACCCCAAACCCTAACCCCTGACCCTAACCCCTGACCCTAGCCCAGCCATAGCCATAGCCCCAACACTAGCCCCAGGCATAATCCTATCCTTAGGGCCTAACCCTATCCCTAACCTTAACCCTAACCCTAAACCCTATATCATAACCCCAAAACTAACCCTAACCCTAACCCTAACCCTAACCCCAACCCATACCCCTGACCTTACCCCTACCCCTACCCCTAACCCTTACCAAACCCTATCCCTAACCGTAACGCTAACCCCTACCCCTAAACCTAATCCTAACCCTAACCCTAACCCCAATCCTAACACTAACTCTAACACTAACACTAACCCTATCCCTAACCCTAAACCTAAACCCTAACCCCTAACCCTAACCAAAACCCTAACCCTATCCCTAACCCTAACACTAACAGTAACCCTAACCCCAACACTAACCTAACAATAATCCTAACCCCAAACCCTAACCCTAACCCTAACACTAACCCAATCCTAACCCGAACCCTAACTCCATCCCATACCCCTACCCCTAACTCCTAACCCCTAACCCTAACCCTAACCTAACCCTAAACACTAACCCTAACCCTAACCGTAACCCAAACCTAACCCTAACCCCTAGCCCCTACCCCCAACCCCAACCCCAAACCAACACTAACCCCAACCGCACCTTAACCCCAACCTAACCCTAACCCTAACCCTATTCTAACCCCTAACCCCAAACCCAAACCTCTTGTAACCCCAACCCCAACAGTAACGCTAACCCCAATCCTATCCCTATCCCAAAACCCAACCCTAAAGCCTAATGCTAACCCTAAACCTATCCCTAAATCCCAACCCTAACTCACCCCTAGACTAGCCTTAGCCCCAGCCCCAGCCCCAGCCCCCAGCTCCTAGCACTAGCCCCTGGGCCCAACCCTATCCTTAGGCCTAACCCTACCCCTACCCCCACGGAACCCAAACCCTAAACCCCAACCCCAAAACTAATCCCAACCCTATCCCAACCCCAACCTTAACCCCAACCCCAACACCAACCCAAACCCCTACCCATACCCCTACCCCTACACCTAACCCTAACCAAACCTCAACCCCTAAGCCTAACGCCAACCCCAACACGAACCCCAACCCCAACCCTAACCCCAACTCTAACACTAACCTTAACATTAACACTAACCTTAACACCAACCCTAAGCCCAAACACCAACCCCTAACGCTAAACCTAACCCCAACCCAACCCTAACTTAACCCTAAACCCTAACCCTAACACTAACCCTAACCCAATCCTAACCCTAACCCTAACTCCAACACATACCCCTACCCCTACCCCTATCCCCTAAACCTAACCCCTAACCCTATCCCTAAACCCTAATCCCAAACCCCAACCCCAAACACTAACCCTAAACCTAACCATAGCCCAAACCTAACCATAACCCTAACACTAACCCCTAACACTAACCCCTAACCCTATCCTTAAACCCTAATCCCTAACCCTGCCCCTAACCCTAAACCCAACCATAACCCCAACCCCTGAACCCCAACCCCACAGTAACCCTAGCACTAGCCCCAGACCTAAAGCTCTCCTAGCCCCAAACCTAACCCCAACCCTATCCCTAAATACTGAACCCCAACCCAACCCCAACCCTAACACAATCCTAACCCCTAACCCTAACACAAACCCCAACGCATACCCCTACCTCCTAACACTACCCGTAACACTAACCCCTAACCCTAACCCTACCCAAACCCTAACCCTAAACCCTAACACTAACCCCAACCCCAAACCTTAAACCGTAACCCAAACCGTAACTCAACTCTAAACCTAACACTATCCTAACCCTATAACTAACCATAACCCCAAACCTGAACCCCAAACCACACCTAACCCTCAGCCCCCAGCCCCAGCCCCAGCCCCAGCACTAGCCCCAGACCTAACCTCTCCCTAGCCCTAACCCAAACCATAACCACAACCATAAACCTAACCATAACCCCAACCCTCAACCCTAACTTTAAACCCAACACAACCCTAACCATCACCCTAACCCAAACCCCAACACATACCCCTACATCTAACCCTACCCCTAACCCGAACCCCCTAACCCTAACCCCTGACCAAAACCCTAACCCTAACCCTAACCCCTAACCCAAACCTTAAACCTTAAACCTAATGCTATCCCAACCCTAACCATAACCCTAACCCTACCCCCACCCCCAACTCCCTATCACTAAACCCCAAACCCTAACGCTAACCCTAACGCTAAATACTAACCCTAACCCAAATCCTACAAACCCCAAACCTAACCGTAACCTTAACCCCAACCCATTAAACTACCCCTACCAAGAACCCCAACCGTAACCCCTAACACTAACACAAGCCTTAACCCCAACCCTAAAACCTAATCATAAAACTAACCCCAACCCTAACCCCTAACCCTAACCATAACCCCAACCCCTAACCCTAATCCAAAACTAACCCTAACCTAACCCCCAACCCTAACCCTAACCGTAACTCTAATCCCAACCCTAACTGTAACCCCTAACCCTATCCCCTAACCCTATCCCAAACCCTCACTGCTAACCCTAACCCTAAACCTTCCCTACCTCTAACCCTATCCATACCCCTAACCCCAACCCAACCCTAAACCTAACATTAACCCTAACCCTAACTCGTCCAACCCTAACCCTACCACTAATCCTATGACTAACCCCTGACACTAACCCTAACCACTAAACCCTAATCCCTAACCCTAAACCTAACCCTAAACACTAACCCTAACCCTAACCATAATCCAAACCTAACCCTAACCCCTAACCCCAACCCTAACCCTAACCACAACCCCAACCCCAAGCGTAAACATACCCTAACTCCTAACCTAACCCTAACCCTAACCCTATTCTAACCCTAACTTTAAACCCAAATCTTTCCTAACCCTAACCCTAACAGTAACGCTAACCCTAACCCCCAACCCTACCCCCAACCCCAACCGTAAACCCCAACCTACCCTAAGCCTCAACCTATCCCTAACCGTAAATCTAAGCCCAACCCTAACACTAACACTAACCCTAACCCTAACCCTAACACTAACCCCAACCCAGCCCTCAGCCCTACCCCTAGCAATAGCCCCAGCCCCCAACCCCTATCCTTAGGCCTCAACCCAACCCTAAACTTAACCCTAATCCTAAACCCCAAACGCCAACCCCTAGAACAAACCCCAACCCTAACCCAACCCTAACCCAAACCCTAATCCTAACCGCAACCCATACCCTACCCTTTATCCTACCCCTACCCCTAACCCTAACCAAACTCCTAACCCTAACCCCAACACTAATCCTAACCCTAACTATAACGCCTAAACCCAATCCCAACCCCAACCCCAAACCAACCCTAACACCAACACCAACACGAACCCCAAACATAACTCAAAAACTTAACAGTAACCCCAAACCCCAACCCCAACCCCCAACCCTAGCCTCAGCCCCAGCTCCTACCCCAAGCACTAGCCCTAGGCCCAACCCTTCCCTAGGGCCTAACCCTACTACTACCCTTAACCCTAACTCCTAAACCCTAAACTCTAAACCTAAGACTAACCCCAACCCCAACCCAAACCCCAACCACTACCCCAACACTAACCCTAACCGCACTCCCAACCATAAACCCAACCCTAACCCCATTCTAACCCTAAACCGAAACCTCCTCAAACCCCAACCCCAACCGCACCCCAACCCTAACCCTTAACCCCAAACCTAACCCTTATCCCATCCCTAACCCCAACCCAAATCTTAAACCCAAACCTACCCTAACCCCAAACCTAACCCCAACCCCAAACCCAACCCCAACTTTAACCCTAACCCTAACACTAACACTAACCCCAACCCCTACCCCAAACCCTAACCCCAACCCTAACCCTAACCCTAACACTAAACCCTAACCCTAAACCCTAACCCTAACCCTAAACCCCAACCCTAACCCTAAAACTAATCATAACCCTAACCTAACCCTAACACTAACCCCAACCCTAACCCTATCACTAACCTTAACCCAATCCTAACCCTAACCCTAACCCCCAACCCATACCCCTACCCATACCCCTACTCCTAACCCCTAAACCTAACCCTAACCATAGCCCCTAATCCCAACACTAACCCCAAACCTAACACTAAACCCCAACCCTAAGCCTATCCCTAAACCTAACCCTAACACTAATACCCTAAACCCAACCCAAACTTTATTCTAATGCTAACCCCAAACCTAAACCCCTTCTAACCAATCTAACAGCAACACCAACCCCAACCCCAACCCCAACACCAAACCCAAACCTAACCCTAACCCCAAGCCTAAAACCTTAACCCCAACCCCAACCCTAAACCCCAACCCCAAACTAACCCCTAGCCAGAGCCCCAGCCCCAGGACTAGCCAGCCCCATTCCCAACCCTAGCCCCAACCCCAACCCTAACCCTACACCAACCCAAACCCTTCCACTAACCCCAACCCAGCCCAAGCCCCAGCCCCAGCCCCAGCCCCAACCCTAACCCTAACCCCAAGCCCTAAAACTAAACCCCATACCTAACCCAAACCTAACCCTAACCCTAACACTAAATAAAACATCAACCCCTACCCAACCCCTACCATTAACCCTAACCCAACCCTAACACTAACCCTAACACTAACCTTATTCCTTACCCCAACTCTATCACTAAACCCTAAACTCTAACACTAACACTAATCCTAAACACTAACCCTAACCCTAATCCTAAACACAAACCTAAACCCAACCATAACCCCAACCCCAACCCATTCCCCCCCCCCAACCAACCTAACACTGAACCCTAACCCTAAACCCCAACCAAACCCTAAACCCTAACCCAACCCAAACCCAACCCTAACCCCTAACACTAAACCTAAACCTAATCCTAACCCCAACCCCTAACACTAACCCTAACACTAACACACACCCTATCCCCAACCATAACCCCTAAACCCCAACCCCAACACTAACCCTAACCCCAAAACCCAACCCTAACCCCAACCCTAAACCCTAATCCTAACCCCTAACCGTAGCCTTGCCCCAACCATAGCCCCAGCACCAGCCCCAGGCCCAAACCTCATCCTTAGGCCTAACCCTACCCCTACCCTAACCCTAACCCTAAACCCCAAACCCCAACCCTAAACTAACCCCAACCCTAACCCAACCCAACCCTAACCCAAACCCTAACCCTAACCGCAGCCTTACCCCTACTTACCCCTACCCCTAACCCCAACCAAACCCTAACCCTAACCCTAACACTAACCCCAACCGTAACCCCAAACCTAATCCCAATACTAACCACAACCTCAACCCTAACCCCAACCGCACCCTAACTGAAACCCAACCCTAACTCTAATCCCATTATAAACCTAACCCCAAACCTAAACCCCTCTAACCTTAACCCCTGCCAGTAACGCTAACCCTAATCATATCCCTAACCCCAACCCCAACCCTAAACCTGAACCTACCTTAAACCTAAACCCAACCCCAACCGTAAACCTAACCACAACCCAAACCCCAACCATAACCCTAACTCAAAACCTAACCCTAACCCCAACCCTAACCCTAAAACCCAACCCTAACCCAACCCTAAACCCCACCCCTACCCTTAACCCTAACCCTAAACAATAAACCCTAACCCCAAAACTAACCCTAACCCTAACCCAACCCCTAACCCCAACCCCCAACCCATACACCTACCCTTACCCCTACCCCTACCCCTAACCGTTACCAAACCCTAACCCTAACCTCAACTCTAAACCTAACCCTAACCCCAATCCTAACCCTAACCCTAAGCTTAACCCTAACCCTAACCATAACCCCAACCCTAACACTAACCCTAACACAAACACTAACCCTTTCCCCAACCCTAACCCTAACCTAACCCTAACCCTAATACCCTAAACCAAACCCTAACCCTATTCTAATGCTAACCCCAAACCCCAACCTCTTCTAACACTAATCCTAACAGTAATCCTAACTCTAACCCCAACCCTAACCCCAACTCATCTAACCCCAACCCCTAAACCCAACCCTAACCCTCAACACTAACAAAGACCCCTAACACCTAACCGTAAACCTAACCCCTAACCATAACCCTAACCCCACCTAACTGTAACCCCTAGAGCAAGACCCAGCCCTATCTGTAGCTCCTTAGCCCTAACCATAACTTCTTACCCTAACACTAAACACTAAACCCAAACCCAAACCCTAACTGTAACCCTATCCCTAAACCCCAAACCCCAACCCTAACACTAACCCTAACCCTAAATACTAACCCTATCCTTAACCCTATCCCTAAACCTAAACACTAACCCCTAAACCCAACCCCAACCCCAAACACAAACCCCAACCCCAACCCTGACCCTAACCCAAACTTAACTTCTAACCCCAACTCCCAACCCCTAACCCTAACCCTAAACAATAACCCTAACCCTAACCCTGACCCCAACCCAGCCCTAACCCAAACCCTAACTCTAACCCCCAACCCTAACCCTGACCCAAACCCCAACCATAAATCTAACCCCAACTCTAACCCCAAACCTTAAGCCTAACCCTAACCCCAACCCAACTCCAACCCCAACCCCAACCCCACCATCTCCCTAGCCCCCAACACTAACCCCAACCCTATCCCTAAACCCTGAACCCTGCTCTAACCCAACCCTAACCCAACTCTATCCCTAACACTAACCCTACCCCCTTACCCTACCCCCTAACCGTAACCCCTAACCCCAACCCCTGACCCAAACCCCAACTATAAATACTAACCCCTAACCATAACCATAAACCTTAAACCCCAACCCAAACCCCAACCCAAATCTAACCCTAACCCTAAATGCTACTACTGTCCCTAACCCTATTCTAACCGTAACCACAAACCTAAACCTCTTCTAACCTTAACCTAACAATAAGGCTAAACTTAACCCTAACCCCAACCACAACCCCAACCTGAACCCCACCCCAACACTAACCCCTAACCCTAAACCTAAATGGTAACCATAACACTAACCCTATTCTAACCCCAACCCCAAACCTAAACCCTTCTAACACTAACCCTAACCCTAAACCCTAATGCTAACCCCTAATCATATACACTACTCCTAACCCTAACCCCTAACCATAACCCTAAAGCCCACACGCCAACCCCTAACCCTAACCCTAACCGTAACCCTAATACCCTAACCCTAACCGCAACCCAAACCCTAACCCTAAACCCAACCCTAACCCCAACCCTAACACTAACACTAACCCTAACCCTAAACCCAAACCCTAACCCTAACCTTAACCCCAACCCCAACCCCCAATGCTAACCCCAAACACTAAACCCCAACCCCAACACTAACCCTAAACCCAACCCTAAACCCCAAAACCTAAACCTAACCCCAAACCCAAATCCAAAACCAACCCCAACCCCAACCACAAGCCTTAATCCTAACCCTAAGCCCAACCGTAAACCCAACACCAACCCCACCCTAACCCTAACAATACCCTAACCCCAAACTTAACCCCAACCCCTAACCCTAAACCCAACTCCTAGAGCTAGCACTAGCCCCAGCACTAACCCTATCTTTAGCCCCAACCCCCAACCCCAAACGTAACCCCTAAACCCTACCCTATCCCTAACACTAACCCTAACACAACCCTAACCCTAACCCTAACCCCAAGACATAACCCTCCCCTACCCGTACCTTTCCCCCTAACCTGTAACCCTAACCCTAACCCCAGCCCCAACCGTATCCCCAGCCCTAACCCCAACCCAATCCTAACTCTATCCCTAACCCTAACCCTAACCCAACCCTATCCCTAAGCCCAACCTAAACCCCAACCCCAACCGTAACCCCCAACCATAACCCCAACCCCAACCCAACCCTAGCCATAAACCCTAACCCCAACCGTAACCCTAATACCCCAAACCAAACCCCTAACCCTACTTCTAACCCTAACCCCAAACCTAAACCTCTTCTAATCCAAACCCCAACAGTAACGCCTAACCAACATAACCCCTAATCCCAACCCCCAAACCCTAACCCTAAAACCCCACCCCATAACGCTAACCCTAAACCCTACAGTAACGCTAACCCTAACCCCTAACCCTAACCCCAACCCCTAACCCCAACCCCCTAAACCTAACCGAAAACCCCAACCCAACCCTAACACAAACCTTAACCCCAACCATAAATCCCAAACCTAACCCAACCCCTAACCCTAACCCCAACAGGAACACTAACACCTAACCCCAACCCTAACCTTAAACCTAAACCCAAACTAACCCCAACCCCCAACCCCAACCCCTTCCCCCACCCCTAATCCTAACCCTAACTTAACCCCAACCTTAACCCCAACCTTAACCTAATCCCAACCCCAACCCAATCCTAACACTAACCCTACCCCTACCCCTACCCCCAACCCCAACCCAAACCCTAACCCCAACCTCAAACCAAACCCTTTAAGCCTTACCCTAACGCAACACTAACCCCAACCCCAACCCCAAGCCCAACCCCAACCCTAACCATAACCGTACTTTATCCCTAACCCTAACGCTAACCCTATTCTAACCGTAACCCCAAACCTAAACCTTTCTAACCCTACCCCTAACAGTAATGCTAACCCTAATCCTATCCCTAACCCCCAACCCCAACACTAAACGTAAACCCACCCTAACCCTAAACCCAACCCCTAAACCTAAACCTCCAACCCCAATCCCAAACCTAACCCCTAACCCCAACCATAACCATAAACCCTAAACCCTAACCCTAAACCTAACCCTAACACTAACCAACCCTAAACCTAACCCCAAAACTAACCCCCAACCCATGCCCCTACCCTCACCCCTACCCCTACCCCTAACCGTAACCCAACCCCAACCCCAACACTAACATTCATCCTAACAGTAACGCTAACCCTAACCCTAACCCTAAACCTAAACCCCCAACCCCAACCCGACCCAAAACCCTACCCCTAACCCTAACCTTAAACCCTTATCCAAACTCCTCCCCAAAACACTAACACCTAACCCTAACACAAAACCCTAACACTTCCCATAACTCTAACCCCAAACCCCTAACCATAACCCTAACCCTAAACCTTGCCCTACCACCTAAACCCCAACCGTAACCCTAAACAATAAACCCAACCCCTAACCCTAACACTAACACGTAACCCCAAACTAACCCCTAACCCCTAATCCTAACCCTAACCCTAAACCCCTAAACCCCCTAACCATAATCCCAACCCTAGTTCGTCTAACCTCACCCCAAGCCTATCCCCAACCCCAACCCTAACCCTAACTAGTCTAAACCTCAACCCCAACCCCTAACCCCAAACCCCACCGTAACACTAACCCCAAACTAACTCTAACACTAACCATGACCCCAACCCCCAACCATAACCATAACCCTAACCATAACCTTTAACCTATCCTTAAACCCAACCCCCACCCCTACCACTACCCCTATCTATATCCCTAACCCTAACCCCTAACACTAACACTAACGTAAACCCAAAACACTAACCCCAACCCTAACCCTAACTTTATCCCTAAACTCTAAAACCTAAAATTAACCCTGACACTAACCCCAAACACTAACCGTAACCCCAACCCTATTCCAACCCTAACCCTAACCTTAACCCCAATCAAAACCCCTAGCCCTAGCCCTAACCCCTAACCCTAAACTTATCCCTAAACACTAAACCCTAATCCTAACCCTAATATCAACAACTAACCCCTACCCTAACCCTAACCGTAACCCTAAACCCTAACCCTAACCCCCTAACCCCAACTGTAACCCTAACCCTAACCACTAATCCTACCCTAACCCATAACCCCAACCCTAACCCTAACCCTAACTCTTCAAAACCTAACCCCATGCCTAATCCCTAACCCTAACCTAACCCCAACCCATAACTTACCATTACCCCTACCCCTACCCGTAACACAACCCCCAACCCTAACACTAACCCTAACTCTAACACTAACACTAACCCCAACCCTAAACCATAACCCTAACCCTAACCCTAACCCCTAACCCCAAACCCCAACCTTAACCCTAACCCTAACCCTAGTCCTAGTCGTAACTCTAACCCTAACCCTAACTTTAACACTAACACCTATCCTAAGCCTAAACCATTTCCTAACCCCAACCCTAACATTAAACCCCAACCCTAACCGTAATCCCTAACCCTAATCCTAACCCTGTCCCTAAACATAACCCCAACGCCTAACCCTATCCCTACCCTTAACTCTAACCCTAACCATAACACTAAACACTAACCCCTAACCCTATCACTTGCCCTAGCCCTATCACTAGCCCAGGCACTAATGCTAGTCCTAACCCTATCCCTAGCCCCAACCATGACCCTAACACTAACCCTAACCCCTAACCCTAACCCCTAATCCTAACCCCTAACCCCAACCCCAACACTAAACCCTATACCTAACCCTAACCCAACCCTAACCCCAACACTATAACTAGTCCTAGACCCAACCCCAGCCCTAGTCTTAACCCCCTAGCCCCAGCCCCAACTCTAGCACTAGCCCCAACCCTAACTGTAACCCCAACCCTACGAAACCCAACCCCTACCCTAACCCTAACCCTAACCACAACCCCTGAACCTACCCCTAACCTTAACCCTAACCCCAAACCAAACACTAACCCTACCCCTAAACCCAAAACCGTAACCCTAACCCTAACCATAAACACTAACCATAACCCTCAGCCAACAGTAACCTTAACCCTAACCTTAACACTATCCCCAACCCATACCCCTACCCCTACACCTACACCCAACCCTATCCCTAACAATAACCCCTGACCCATAACCCCAACCCTAACCCCTAATTATAACCCAAACCCCAACACTAAACCCTAACCCTAACCTCACCCCAAAACTAGCCCTACCCCTAACCCTGACCACAACCCTAACCCTAAACCCCTGACCAGTACCCCAACACTAGCCCCAGCCGTAGCCGTAGCCCCAGCCCCAACCCCTATGCCTAGCCCTACCTTAACCCTAACCCTAACCCTAACCCGAACCCGAACCATGATCCGTAAACCCCAACCCTAACCCTAACCTTATCCCTAACCCAAACCTATCCCTAACCCCAAACAATAACCCTACCTCTACCCCTTCCCCCAACCTTAACCCCTAACTCTAACCCCAACCCTAACCCTAATCCCTAAACCCCAACCCCAACCCAACCATAAACCTAACCCTAACCCTAAACCCAACCCCAAACCTCAACCGTAACACTAACCCAACACTAACCCCAAATCGTAAACACTAACCCCAACCCTAATACCATAAACCTAACCCCAACCCTATTCTAACCCCAACCCTAACCCCAAACCCCTTATAACCCCAAACCTAACAGTAACGCTAATCCTAATACCAAAGCTAACTAGAACCCCAAACCCAAACCTAACCCTACCCTAACCCTATCCCCAACCCTAACCCCAAACTTAAACCCCAACCCCAACCCCAGCACTAGCACTAGCCCCAAAAGTATCCCTAACACTAAACCTAACCCCAACCCTAGCCCCAACACTAAACACTAACCCTAACCCCTAACCCCAAACCCAACCCTAATCCTAACCCCAACCCCAAACCCCGACCCCAACCGCAAACGTAGCCCCAGTCATAACCCCAGACCCAGCACTAGCCCGAGCCCCACCCCAGCCCTAGCCCCAACCCTAACCCCTAAACCCTAACGCTAACCCTAACGCCACCCTAACCTAACCCTAACCCCAAATCCCAAACCCCAATCCCAACCCCTAATACCCTAACCCCAACCCTAACCCTATTCTAACCCTAACCCTAAACCTAAACCCTCTTTCTAACCCTAACCCCAACAGTAACGGTAACCCTAACCCCAACCCCAACCACAACCCCAACCGTAACCCTACCCTAACCCTAACCCCTAGCTCTAGACCTAGCCCCTATACCCAGCACTCAGCCCCAGACCTAACCCTATCCCTAACCCCAACCCGAAACCTGTCCCTAAACCCCAACCGTAACCCCAACACAACCCTAACCCTAACCCCTAACCCACACATATCTTTAACCCTTCACCTACCCCTATCCCTAACCCTAATCTAACCCCTAAACCCACACCTAACCTTAAAGCCTAACCCTAACTCAAACCCTAACCCTAACCCCAAACCCTAACACCCTAACCCTAACCCCCCCTGACCCTAACCCCTAAACCTAACTCGCCTAACCCTAACCCCTAACCCTAACTCGTATAACCCCAAACCTATCCCTAACCCTGCCCCCAAACCAGACCCCTACCACTAACCCGAACCCTATTCCTAAACCCCAAACCATAACCCCAACCTTAAACCCAACACTAAACACTAACCTTTACCTTAATCCTAACCCAACCCCAACCCTAACCCCAACCCCTGGCCCCAACCATATTCCCTAACCCCAACCCAAAACCCAACCCACTTCTTACACTAAACCCAATAGTAACACTAACCCCAACCCCAAACCTAACCCCCAACGCCAACCCTACCCTAACCCTAACCCCTAACCCCAACCCCAAACACTAACCATAACCCCAATCTAAAACCCCAACACTAATCCTAACTTTAGCCGGAGCCCCAGCCCCAGCCCCAGCAGTAGCCCCAGCCCCAAAACTATCCCTAGCCTTAAACCCAACCCTAACCCTAACCCTAATCCTATCCCGAAACCCGAAACCCGAACCGAACCCTTGCCCCAACCCCAACCCCAGCCCCAGTCCCAACTCTAACCCTAACCCTAACTTTAACCCCTAACACCTATCCTAAGCCCAAACACTTTCCCCAACCCTAACCCTAAGCCTAACACTAAACACTAACACCAACCGTAACCCCAACCCTACCCTAACCCTAACCCTAACCATAGACCTAGTCCTAACTCTAACCCCAACCCTATCATAACACCAACACCTATCCTAAGCCCAAACCCTTTCCCCAACCCTAATCCCAAACCCCAAACCCTAACCCCATCCCTAACCCTAACACCAAAAACTAACCCTCACTGTAACACTAACCCTACCCTAACCCCAACCCCTAGCCATAGTCCTAACTCTAACCCTAATCCTAATTTTAATCCTAACACCTATCCTAAGCCTAAACACTTTCCCTAACCCTATCCCTAAACCCTAACCCTAACCTTAATCCCTAACCCTAACCCCTAACCCTATCCCTAACCCCAAACCCAACCCCTATCCCTATCCCTACCCTAAACCCCAACCCCTGACCATAACACTCTAACACTAAACGTAACCCCTATTCCTAGCTCCCAGCCCTAGCCCCAAGCCCTAGTCCTAACCCTATCCCTATCCTAACCATAACCCCTAACACTAAACCTAACCCCAACCCCCAACCATAAATCTAACCCTACCTTATACCTTAACCCTAACCCTAACTCTAACCCTAAACCCTAAACCGTAATGATAACCCCTATCCCTAACCCAACCCCTAACCCTAAGCCAAACCCTAACCCTAACCCTAAACACAACCCCTAATCCTATCCCTCCCTGAAACCTAACCCCAACCCCAATCCTTACCATATCCCTAAACCCCAAACCCTTACCCCTAATACTAAACACTAACCCCAACACTAACCCTAAACAAACCCTAACCCTAACCATAACCCTAACACTAACCACAACCCCTAACCCTATGCCTTCCTCTACCCCTAACCCTAACCCTAGCCTTAGCCGTAGCCCCAGCCCCAAAAATATCCCTAGCCCTATCCCTAAACCTAGCCCCCAGCCCCAGCCCCAACCCCAACCCCAACCCAACCCTAACCCAGACCCTAACTCTAACCCTAATCCTAACAGTAAACCCTGTACACTAAACCTAACACTTACCCTAAACGTAAACTCTAACCCTAACAAACCCTAATCCAACCCAAACCCCTAACCCCAACCACAACCCCTAAACCTACCCCTAACCTTAAGCCTAAACCAAACACTAAACCAAACACTAAACCCTAACCCTAACCAAAAAAACACTAACCATAACCCTCAACCAAGAGTAACCTAAACCCTAACCTTAACACTAACCCCAACCCATACCCCCTACCCCCACATCTACACCTAACCCTATCCCTAACCCTAAACCTAACCCTAGCACTAGTCCCAACTCTAACCCCTAATCCCAACTTTAACCCTAACACCTATCCTAAGCCTAAACCCCTCTCCAACCCTAACCCCAAACCCAACCCTAAGCCTAACCCTAACATTAAACCTAGTCCCAGACCTAACCCCAGCCCTAGTCTTAAACCTACCCATATCCCTAGCCCCAACCCCAGCACTAGCCCCAACCCTAACCCCTAACCCCAACACTTATCCCTAACCCTAACCTTAACCCCAACCGTAACCCTAACCCCAACCATAACCCCAGCCCTAACTCGCTTAACCCTAACCCCCAACCCCAAACCCCAAACCATAACCTAACCCTAACCCCAACTCTAACCCAACCCCTAAACTTAACTCTAACTCTAACCCCAACTCATAACCTACCCCCAACCCCTACCCCAACCCTAACCACTAACCGTAACCCCTAACCTAACACTAACCCCAACCCATAAACCCTAACCCTAACCCTAACCCTAAACACTAAAACCTAACCCTATCCCTAAACCCAAACCTACCCTTAACCCTAACGCTTAACGCTAAACACTAACACTAAAACTAACCCCTAACCCCAACCCAACCCTAACCCCAACCCTAATCCCAACCCATACCCCTACCCTTACCCCTACATCTACCCCTAACCCAAACCAAACCCCCAACCCCCAACCCCAACGCCAACCCTAACACTAACCCTAACACTAACCCCAGCCATATCCCTTACCCCAACTCTATCAATAAACCCTAAACCCTAACACTAACCCCAACGCTAAACACTAACCCTAACCCAAATCCCACACAACCGTAAACCCAACCATAACCCTAACACTAACCCATTCCCTACCCCTACCCTGAACCCTAACAGTAACCCCAAACCAAACCTAACCCTAACCCCCAACCCTAACACAAGCCTTAACCCTAACCCCTAAACCCTAACTCAACATAACCATAAACTAACCCTAACCCTAACCGTAACTCTAACCCTAACCCTAACAGTAACCCTAACCCTATCCCAAACCGTAACCCTAACCCTATTCCTAAACCATAATCCCTAACCCTAATCACTAACCTTAACCTAACCATAACCCAAAACTAACCATAACCCTAAACCTAACCACTAACCGTAACCCTAACCCTATCCCTAAACCCCTAATCCCTAACCCTACCCTAACCCCAAACCTAACCATAACCCTAACCCTAACCCCAACCCCAACCCATACCCCTACCCCAAACCCCTAACCCTAAACCCAAACCTATCCCTAAACCCTAATCCCTAACACTAACCCTAAACCTAAACACTAACCCTAACCCTAAACATAACCCAAAATAACCCTAACCCTAACCCCTAACCCTAACAACATCTGCAACACTAACCCCAACCATACCCCTAACACCAACCTAACCCTAACACTATTCTAACCCTAAACCCAATCTAAACCTCTTTCTAACCCTAACCCCAACAGTAACGCTAACTTTAATCCTATCCCTAACCCCAACCCCAACCCCAAACCTAAACATACCCTACCCCTAAACCTAACCTTAACACTAACCCTAACCCTAACCCCAACTCCTAAAACCCAACCTAACCCTAACCCTAAACCCCAAACCTAACCCTAACCCTAGCTCCTAGCCCCAGACCTAGCTCCTAGCCCTAGCCCAGGCACCAACCCTGGGCCTAATCCTATCCTTAGGCCTATCCCATACCCCTACCTGAATCCCAACCCAAGCCCCTAACCCTAACCCCAAAAATAACCCTAACTCTTACCAACCCTAACCCTAACCCTAACACTAACCACAACCCATACCCCTACCCTTACCCCACACCCTACACCTAACCCTAACCAAACCATAACCATAACCTAATGCTAACCCCTAACCCTAACCATACCCCAAACCCTAAAACTAACCCTAACACTAACCCTAACCCTAAACCCCAACACTAACCCTTAACCCTAACCCCAACCCAGGCCCCAACCCTAACTCTAACCCTAAACCCAACCAATCCCTAACCCCAAACCTAAACCCCTAACCCTAGCCTGACTTCTAACCCATAGCCCCAGCACTAGCCCTAAGCCTAACCCTAACCTTAAGCCCAACCCTAACCCTACCCTAAGCTTCAACCCTAAACCCCAAACCCTAACCCCAAAACTAACCCTAACCCTAACCCAACCCTAACCCAACCATAACCCGAACCCCAACCCATACCCCTACCCTTACCCTTCCCCCCCCAACCCCAACCAAACCCCAAACCTAACCCTAACGCTAACCCTAACACTAATCCTAACCCTACCCCAACACCAACACTAACACTAACCCTAACCCTAACCCTAACTCTAAAACCTAACCTTAACCCCAACCCCAACCCTAAACCTAAACCGACCCCTAACACTTTTACCTAACACTAACACAAACACTAACCCTAACCATAACCCTAAACCCTAAACCTAACCCTAAACCTAACACCAACACTGACCCTAATCCTAACCCCAACCCAACCGTCACCCAGACCCTAACCCTAAAACCTAATCCTAACACTAACACTAACCCCATCCTAACCCTAACGCTAACTCCAACCCATACCCCTACCCCTACCCTAGCCCCTAACCCCAACCTAACCCTAACCCTATCCCTAAACCCCAATCCCTAACCCCAACCCTAACCCCAAACACTAACCCTAACCCCAAACGTAACCCAAACCCTAGCCGTAACCTTAACCCCAACCCCTAACCCCAACCCCAACCCCATGCCAAACCCCAAACCTAACCCTAACCCTACTCTAACCCTAAAGGTAACCAAACCCCAACACTGAACACCAACCCCTACACTAACCCCAGCCCCAGCCTTAGCCCTAGCCCCAGCCCCAGCCTTAACCCTCTCCCCCTAAGCCCCAACCCCAACCCCAACCCCAACCCCAACCCCAACCCCAAACCCCAACCCCAAACCCAACCTGACTCTAGACATAGGCCCAGCACCAGCCGTAGGCCCAACCCTATCCTGAAGCCTAACCCTACCCCTACCCTTAACTCTAACCCCAAACCCTAAACCCTAACCCCTAACCCTAATCCAACCCTAACCCAACCATAACCCTAACCCCAACCCATACCCCTACCCTTAACCTTACCCCTAACCCTAACCAAACCCTAACCCTAACCCCAACGCTAACCCTAACACTAACCCTAACACTAACACTAACACTAACCCTAACACTAACTCAAAACCCCAACTTAACCCTAACCCCAAACCCTAACACTAACCCCAACCCATAACCCTACCCTTACCCCTACCCCACACCTAACCCTAACCAAATCCTCACCATAAACCCTAACGCTAACCCTAACCCCAACCCTAACCCCAACCCTAAAACTAACACTAACACTAACACTAACCATAACACCAACCCCAACCATAAACACTAACACTAAACCTTAAACCTAACCCTAACCCAGGCCCCAACCCTAACACTAACCCCTAACCAATCCCTAACACTAACCCTGAACCCTAACCCTAACACTAACCCTAACCCAATCCTAACCCCTAACCCTAACCCGAACCCATGCCCCTACCCCTACCCCTATCCCTAACACTACCCTAATCCTATTCCTAAACCCTAATCCCTAACCCTATCCCTAAGCCAAAACACCAACCCTAACCCCAACCATAACCCAAAGCTAACCCTAACCCTAACCCCAACCCCAATCCTAACCCTAACCCTACCCTAACCCCATACCCAACCCTAACCCCTAACCCTAACCCCAGCCCCAGCACCAGCCCTAGCTCTAATCCCAACCCCAACCCCAACCCCCAACCCCAAACCCCAATCCCAACCCCACCCCAGCCCCAGCCCCAGCTCCCAACCCGAGGACCAGCCCCAGCCCCAGCCCCAACCCTATCCCCAGTCCCAATCCTAACCCTAACCCCCAACCCCAAACCCCAAAACCTAAACCTAACCATAACCCAACCCTAAAGATAACCCCAACCCAAACCCAAACCCCTGCCCCTACCACTGCCTCTAACCGCCAACACTAACCATAACCCCAACCCTAACATTAGCCCCAGCACCAGACATAGCCCTAACACTATCCCTAGCCCTAACCCTAACACGAACCATAAACACTAAACACAAACCCTAACCCTAACCCAAACCCAACCCTAACCCCAAGCAACACACCTTCCCTACTCCTACCCCTACCCCTACCTATAACCCCAACCCCTAATCCTAACCCCAACCCTAGCCCCAACCATAACCCAAAATCTAAATCCCAAACCCAAAACCCAACACTAACCCCAACCCCACCCCTAAACCTATACTAACCCCCACATCCCAAACCCAAACCCAACACTAACCCCAAACACTAACCCTAACCTTAGCCCCAGCCATAGCCCCAGACCTAGCACTATCCCTTGCCCTAAAATTAACCCTAGCCCTAACCCCAACCCCAACCCATAAACCCCAACCCTAACCCCAAACTAGCCCTAACCCTAAACCTAACACTAACACTAACACTAACCCCAATCCCCAACCCAACCCTAACCCTAACCCAACCCCAACCCCAACCCTAACACTAACCTCAACCCCTAATCCTACTCTTTCCTAAGCCCAACCCCAACCCCAGTCCCAGCTCCCATACCCAGACATAGCCCCAGCTTTAAACCCCAGCCCCAGCACTAGCCCCAAACCCAACCCTAACCCTAACCCCAACACTACCCTCATCCCCTAATCCTACCCCTACCCTACCCCTAACCCTAACCCGAACACCAACTCTAACCCAAACCCCACCCTAACCCTAAGCCTAACCCTATTCTAACCCCAACCCCAAATCCAAACCTCTTCTAACCCTAACCCTAACAGTAACGCTAACCCCAACCCTTACCCCAGCCCCAAACCAAACCCCTAACCATGAACCTACCCTAACCATAAGCCTAACCCCAAACACTAACCCCAACCCCAAACCTAACACTAACACTAACCCCAAACCCAAACCAATCTAACCTTAACCCCAACCCCAACCAACAACACTAACCCCAACCCTAAAGCCCAACCCCAACCCCTAACCCCAAACACCAACCGTAACCCCAAACTTTGCCCCAGCTGTAGCCCCAGCCCCAGCACTAGCCCTGTCCCCAAACCCAGCCCTATCCCTAACCCTAACCCTACCCCTAACCCCAACCCCAACCAAACACCAACCCTAACCCCTAACCCTAACCCTAGCAACAACACTAGCTCTACCCCTACCCCTACACCTAAACCCAACCCCTGAACACTAACCCTAACCCTAACCCAACCCTAACCCTAACCCCAACACTAACCTCAACCCCTAACCCTACTCCTATCCCTAACCATAACCCTAAACCTAACCCTAGCGCTAGCCCCAAACCTAGCCCTTCTCTTACCCCTAACCCGAACCCTAACCAAACCCTAACCTAACCCTACCACTATCCCTAACCCTAACCCTAACACTGAACCCCGACCCTAACCCTAACCACAACCCCTAACATACCTCTTCCCTCAACCCTAACCCTAACACTTAACAATGAACCCAACCCCTAACCCTAACCCTAACTCCAACCGTAAACCAACCTTAACCCCAAATCCCAAACCTAAATCTAACCCTATTCTAACCATAACCCCAAACTTAAACCTCTTCTACCCTAACCCTAACAGTAACACAGCCACAACCCCAACCATACCCCTACCCCTAAGCCTAAACATAACCGTAGCCATAGCCCCAGCCCTAGCCCTAAACCCAACCTTAACCCTAACCCTACCATAACCCTAACCCTAACTCTATCCCTCACCCTTTCTCTAAACCATAAACCCTAATACTAACCCCCAACCCTAAACCTAACGCTAACCCTAACCCCAACGCCAACCCGAACCCTAACCCTACCCGAACCCTAAACTTAACACTAACCCCAACACTAAGTTTAACCCTAACCCTAACCCTAACCATAAACCTCAACCAATAACACTAACCCTAACCCTAAAGCCTCAACCCTAACCTGAACCCCAACCCTAACCCTAACCCTAACCCTAAACCCTAAACCCTAACCCTAACCCTAACCCTAACCCAACACCCAACCCTAACCCTAACCCTAACCCCAACCGTAACACTAACCCTGTTCTAACCCCAACCCTAAACCTAAACTTCTTCTAACCCCAACCCTAATAGTAACACTAACCCTAAACCGAACCCCAACACCAACCCCAAACCTAACCCTAAACATACCCCAACCCTAACCCTAACACTAACCCTAACCCCAACCCTAACCCTAACCCTAACCCTAACCCCCAACACTAACACCAACACTCACCCTAACCCTAACCCCAAACTCTATCCTCACTCTAACCCTAACCCCAACACCTAACCCCTAACTGTTACCATAACCATAACCATAACCGTAACCCTAACCCCAACTCCTAACCCCAAGTGTAACCCCAACCCTAACACTAATCCTAATCCTAACCCTAAACCCTAACACTAACCCAAACCCCAAACTTAACCCTGACCTAAACCTACCCTAACCCCAACCCTAATGCTAACCCTAAACCCTAAAAACCCAACCCCAACCCCAAACATAACCCCAAACCCTAAACCCCAACCCTTACCCTTACCCTAGCTCCTAGCCATAGCCCCAGGCCCCAGCACTAGCCCTAGCCATAACCCTATCCATAGCCCCAACCCTAACCCTAACCCCTAACCCTAACCTCAACCCCAACCCTAACCCCTAACACCACACCAAACCTAAACTTAACCCCAACCCTAACACTAACCCCTGGCCCTAGCCCTGCCCCTTGCCCCAACCCTATCCCTACCCCTAAACCCAAACCTAACCATAACCGTAAACCCTAAACCCTAACCTTAACGCTAACGCTAACAACTGCCCAACCCTAACCCTAACCCTAACCCCAACCCCAAGCCACACCTTCCCCTACCCTACCCCTACCCCTACCCGTAACCCCAACCCCTAATCCTAACCCTAACCCTAGCCCTAAACCTATCAATAGCCCCAAACCTAATACTAAACCCCAAAACCTAACACTAACCCCAACCCCTACCCCCTAAACCCATACTAACCCAAAATCCCAAACCTAAACCTAACTCTAACCCCAAACACTAACCCTAACCTTAGACCCAGCCATAGCCCCAGCCCTAGCACTATCCCTGCCCTAAAACTAACCCCAACCCCTAACCCTAACCCCAAACCACAAACCCCAACCCCAACCCCCAACCGTAAAACTAGTCCCAACCCCAAACCTAACACTAACACTAACACTAACCCTAATCCCCAACCCAACCCCTAACCCCAACCCAACCCCAACCCTAACCCTAACACTAACCTCAACCCCTAATCCTACCCTTTCCCCTAAGCCTAACCCTAACCCTAGTCCCAGCCCCATACCTAGACATAGCCCCAGCTTTAAACCCCAGCCCCAGCACTAGCCCCAAACCAAACCCTAACCCTAAACCCTAACACTACCCTCAACCCCTAATCCCACCCCTAACCTACCCCTAACCCTAACCCGAACCCCAACTCTAACCCTAACCCTACCCCAACCCTAAGCCTAACCCTATTCTAACCCGAACCCCAAACCCAAACTCCTAACCCTAACCCTAACAGTAACGCTAACCCCAACCCCTTACCCTAGCCCCAAACCAAACCCCAAACATGAACCTACCATAACCCTAAACCTAACACCTAACCCCAACCCTACTAACACCCAACCCTAAACCTAACACTAACACTAACCCTAAACCCAAACCAATATCTAAACTAATCTTAACCCTAACCCTAACCAATAACACTAACCCCAACCCTAAAGCCTAACACTAACCCCAACCCCAACCCTAAACACCAACCGTAACCCCAACTTGCCCTAGCTGTAGCCCTAGCCCTAGCACTAGCCCTGTCCCTAAACCCAGCCCAATCCCTAACCCTAACCCTACCCCTACCCCTAACCCTAACCCAACACATCCAACCCCTAACCCTAACCCTAGCAACAACACTAACTGTACCCCTACCCCTACACCTAAACCCAACCCCTGAACACTAACCCTAACCCTAACCCAACCCTAACACTAACCCTAACACTAACCTCAACCCCTAACCCTACCCCTATCCCTAACCGTAACCCTAAACCCCAGCCCCTAGCGCTAGCCCCAAACCTAGCCCTACTTTACCCCTAACCCGAACCCAAACCAAACCCTAACCTAACCCTACCACTATCCCTAACCCTAACCCTAACACTGAACCCTAACCCTAACCCTAACCACAACCCCTAACATACCTCTTCCCTCAACCCTAACCCTAACCCTTAACAATGAACCTAACCCCACCTAACCCTAACTCTAACCGTATACTAACCTTAACCCCAAATCCCAAACCCAAATCTAACCCTATTCTAACCGTAACCCCAAACTTAAACCTCTTCTACCCTAACCCTAACAGTAACACTAGCCACAACCCCAACCATACCCCTACCCCTAAGCCCAAACATAAACGTAGCCATAGCCCCAGCTCCCCAGCCCCAAACCCAACCTCAACCCTAACCCTACCCTAACCCTAACCCTAACCCTATCCCTCACCCTATCTCTAAACCATAAACCCTAATACTAACCCCAACCCTAAACCTAACGCTAACGCTAACCCCAACGCCAACCCGAACCCTAACCCTACCCTAACCCTAAACTTAACACTAACCCTAACACTAAGCCTCAACCCCTAACCCTAACCATAACCCCAACCAATAACACTAACCCTAACCCTAAAGCCTAAACCTAACCTGAACCCTAACCCTAACCCTAACCCTAACTCTAAACCCTAATCCCTAACCCTAACCCCAACCCCAACCCAACACCCAACTCTAACCCCTAACCCTAACCCCAACTGTAACACTAACCCTGTTCCAACCCCTAACCCTAAATCTAAACTTTTCAACCCTAACCCTAATAGTAACACTAACCCTAAACCCAACCCCAACCCCCAACCCTAACCCTAAACATACCCTAACCCTAAACCTAACCCTAACCCTAACACTAACCCCAACCCTAACCCTAACCCAACCCTAACAATAACACTCACCCTAACCCCAACCCTAAACTCTATCCTCACTCTAACACTAACCCTAACCCCTAACACCAACCGTTACCATAACCTCAACCACAACCGTAACCCTAACCCTAACTCCTAACCCCAAGAGTAACCCTAACCCTAACACTAATCCTAACCCTAACCCTAAACTCTAACACTAACCCTAACCCCAAACTTAAACCTGCCCTAACCCCTAACCCTAACCCTAACGCTAACCCTAAACCCCAAATACCTAACCCCAACCCTAAACATAACCCCAACCCCAAACCCTAACCCCTACCCTTCCCCTACCCTAGCCCCAGACGTAGCCCCAGCCCCAGCACTAGCCCCAGCCCCAACCCCTAGCCATAGCCCCAACCCCCTAGCCCCAATCCCAACACTAACCTCAACCCCAACCCCTAACCCCAACACTACCACCTTAAACCCAAACTTAACCCCAACCCCTAACCCCAACCCTAGCCCCAGCCCTGCCCCTTGCCCCAACCCTATCCCTAGCCCCAAACCCAAACCTAACCATAACCATAAACCCTAAACCCTAACCTGAATGCTAACCCTAACACTAACCCAACCCCAACATAACCCCAACCCCAACCCCAAGCCATACACCTTCCCCTACTCCTACCCCTACCGCTACCCGTAACCCCAAGCCCTAATCCTAATCCTAACCCCAACCCCAGCCCCAACCCTATCCCTAGCCCCAACCCCAACCCCAAACCTAATCCTAAACCCCAAAACCTAACACTAACCCCAACCCTACCCCAAACCTATACTAACCCCACATCCTAAACCTAAACCCAACACTAACCCCAAACACTAACCCCAACCTTAGCCTCCCCAGCCATAGACCTAGCCCCAGCACTACCCTTCCTCCCTTGCCCCAAAACTAACCCTCTAGCCCTAATCCTAACCCCAAACCATAAACACTAACCCTAACCCTAACCCTAAGCCCTAAAACTAGCCCTAACCCCAAACCCAACACCAACACTAACACTAACCCAACCCCAACCCAACCCCAACCCAACCCTAACCCTAACCCCAACACTAACCTCAACCCCTAATCCCACCCCTTCCCTAAGCCCAACCCCAACCCCTAGTCCCAGCCCCATACCCAGACATAGCCCCAGCTTTAAGCCCCAGCCCCAGCACTAGCCCCAAACCTAACCCCAACCCTAACCCCTAACACTACCCTCAACCCCTAATCCTACCCCTACCCTACCCCCAACCATAACCCGAACACCAACTGTAACCCTAACCCTACCCTAACCCTAAACCTAACCCTATTCTAACCCCAACCCCAAATCTAAACCTCTTCTAACCCCAACCCCAACAGTAACGCTAACCCCAACCCTTACCCTAGCCCCAAACCAAACCCCCAACCATGAACCCACCCCAACCGTAAACCCAACCCTAACCCCTAACACTAACCCCAACCCCAAAATCTAACACCAACACTAACCCCAAAACCAAACCTAATCTTAATCCCTAACCCCAACCAATAACACTAACCCCAACCCTAAAGCCTAACCCCTAACCCTAAACCTAAACACTAACCGTAACCCCAAACTTTGCACTAGCTGTAGCCCTAGCCCCAGCACTAGCCCTGTGCCTAAACCCAGCCCTATCCCTAACCCCAACCATACCCCTAACCCTAACCCCAACCCAACCCTAACCCTAACCCCAACCCTAACCCTAGCAACAACACTAACTCTACCCCTACCCCCACACCTAAACCCAACCCTGAACACCAACCCTAACCCCAACCCAACCCTAACCCTAACCCCAACACTAACCTCAACCCCTAACCCTACCCCTATCCCTAACCATAACCCCAACCCCCAACCTGGCCCCCAGCGCCAGCCCCAAACCTAGCTCCTACTTTACCCCCTAACCCTAACCCTAACCCTAACCAAACCCTAACCTAACCCCTACCACTATCCCTAACCCTAACCCCTAACACTGAACCCTAACCCTAACCCCAACCACAACCCCTAACATACCTCTTCCTCAACCCCAACCCTCACCCCAACAATGAACCCAACCCCAACCCCTAACCCTAACTCTAACCGCATACTAACCTTAACCCCAAATCCTAAACCTTAAATCTAACCCTATTCTAACCGTAACCCCAAACTTAAACCTCTTCTACCCCAACCCCAAGAGTAACACTAGCCACAACCCCAACCATACCCCTACCCCTAAGCCTAAACAGAACAGTAGCCATAGCCCCAGCCCTAAACCTGACCTTAACCCTAACCCTACCCTAACCCTAACCCTAACTCTATCCCTCACCCTATCTCTAAACCATAAACCCTAATACTAACCAAAACCCTAAACCTAACGCTAACGCCAACCCCAACGCCAACCCGAACCCTAACCCCTACCCTAACCCTAAACTTAACACTAACCCTAACACTAAGCCTCAACCCCAACCCTAACCATAACCATAACCCTAACCAATAACACCAACCCTAACCATAAAGCCTAAACCTAACCTGAACCCTAACCCTAACCCTAACCCTAACACTAAACCCCAAACCCTATCCCTAACCCCTAACCCTAACCCAACACCCAACCCTAACCCTAACCCTAACCCCAACTGTAACACTAACCCTGTTCTAACCCTAACCCCAAATCTAAACTTCTAACCCTAACCCTAATAGTAACACTAACCCCAAACCTAACCCCAACACCAACCCTAACCCCAAACATACGCTAACCCCAAACCCAACCCTAACCCTAACACTAAACCTAACCCTAACCCCAACAATAACACTAACACTCACCCTAACCCTAACCCTAAATCTATCCTCACTCTAACCCCAACCCCAACCCCTAACCCCAACCGGTACCATAACCCCAACCATAACCGTAACCCTAACACTAACTCCTAACCCCAAGAGTAACCCTAACCCTAACACTAATCCTAACCCTAACCCCAAACTCTAACACTAACCCCAACCCCAAACTTAACCCTGCCCTAACCCCTAACCCCAACCCTAACGCTAACCCTAATCCCTAAACACCCAACAGTAACCCTAAACATAACCCCTACCCTAAACCCCAACCCTTACCCTTACCCTAGCCCCAGCCGTAGCCCCAGCCCCAACACTAGCCCTTGTCCCAACCCTAGCCATAGCCCCAACCCTAAGCCTAACCCCAACCCTAACCTCAACCCCAACCCTAACCCTAACACTACCCCAAACCTAAATTAACCCCTAACCCTAACCCCAACCCTAGCCCCAGCCCTGCCCCCTGCCCTAACCCTATCCCTAGCCCTAAACCCAAACCCAACCATAACCATAACCCCTAAACCCCAACCTTAATGCTAACCCTAACACTAACCCAACCCTAACACTAACCCTAACCCCAACCCCAAGCGCACACCTCCCCTACTCCTACCCCTACCCCTACCCGTAACCCTAACCCCTAATCCCAACACTAACCCCAGCCCCAACCCTAACCCTAGCCCTAACCCTAACCCTAAACCTAATCCTAAACCCCAAAACCTAACACTAACCCTAACCCTATCCCTAAACCTATACTAACACCAAATCCCAAACCTAAACCTAACACTAACCCCAAACACTAACCCTAACCTTAGCCCCAGCCATAGCCCCAGCCCCTAGCACTATCCCTTGCCCTAAAACTAACCCCAGCCCCAACCCTAACACTAAACCATAAACGCTAACCCTAACCCCTAACCCCAACCCTAAAACTAGCCCCAACCCCTAAACCCAACACCAACACTAACACTAACCCTAATCCCCAACCCAACCCTAACCCTAACCCAACCCCAACCCTAACCCTAACACTAACCTCAAACCCTAATCCTACCCTTTCCCTAACCCTAACCCTAACCCTAGTCCTAGCCCTATACCCAGACATAGCCCTAGCTTTAAACCCCTAGCCCCAGCACTAGCCCCAAACCTAACACTAACCCTAACCCTAACACTACCCTCAACCCCTAATCCTACCCCTACCCTACCCCTAACCCCAACCCGAACCCCAACCCTAACCCTAACCCTACCCTAACCCTAAGCCTAACCCTATTCTAACCCCTAACCCCAAATCTAAACCTCTTCTAACCCCAACCCCTAACAGTAACACTAACCCCAACCCTTACCCTAGCCCCAAACCAAACCCCAACCATGAACCTACCCCTAACCCTAAACCTAACCCCTAATCCTAACACTAACCCCAACCCTAAACCTAACACTAACACTAACCCTAAACCCAAACCCAAATCTAAACCAATCCTAACCCTAACCCTAACCAATAACACTAACCCTAACCATAAAGCCTAACCCTAACCCTAACCCTAAACACCAACCGTAACCCCAAACTTTGCCCTAGCTGTAGCCCTAGCCCCAGCACTAGCCCTGTCCCTAAACCTAGCCCTAACCCTAACCCTAACCCTACCCCAACCCCAACCCAAAACTAACCCCAACCCCAACCCCAAACCTAGCAACAACAATAACTGTACCCCTACCCCTACACCTAAACCTAACCCCTGAACACTAACCCCAACCCCAACCCAACCCAACCCTAACCCTAACACTAATCTCAACCCCTAACCCTACCCCTATCCCTAACCGTAACCCCAAACCTAGCCCTAGCGCTAGCCCCAAACCTAGCCCCTACTTACCCCTAACCCAAACCCTAACCAAACCCTAACCTAACCCCTACCACTATCCCTAACCCTAACCCTAACACTGAACCCTAACCCTAACCCTAACCACAACCCCTAACATACCCCTTCCCTCAACCCTAACCCTAACCCTTAACAATGAACCCAACCCCTAACCCTAAACCTAATCTCTAACCGTAAACTAACCTTAACCCTAAATCCCAAACCCAAATCTAACCCTATTCTAACCGTAACCCTAAACTTAAACCTCTTCTACCCTAACCCTAACAGTAACACTAGCCACAACCCCAAGCATACCCCTACCCCAAGCCTCAAACATAACCGTAGCCATAGCCCTAGCCCTAGCCCCAAACCTAACCTTAACCCTAACCCTACCCTAACCCTAACTCTATCCCTCACCCTATCCCTAAACCATAAACCCTAATACTAACCCCAACCCTAAACCTAACGCTAACGCTAACCCCAACGCCAACCCGATCCCTAACCCTACACTAAACCTAAACTTAACACTAAACCTAACACTAAGCCCAACCCTAACCCTAACCATAACCATAACCAATAACACTAACCCTAACACTAAAGCCTAAACCTAACCTGAACCCTAACCCTTACCCTAACCCTAACCCTAACCCTAAACCCTAACCCTTACCCTAACCCTAACCCCAACATCCAACTCTAACCCTAACCCTAACCCCAACCGTAACACCAACCCTGTTCTAACCCCAACCCCAAATCCAAACTTCTTCTAACCCTAACCCTAACAGTAACACTAACCCTAATCCTAACCCCAACCCCAACCCGAACCCCAACTCCCCCAAACATACCCTAACCCCAAACCTAACCCTAACCCTAACACTAACCCTAACCCCAACCGTAACACTAACACTAACACTCACCCTAACCCTAACCCCAAGCTCTATCCTCACTCTAACCCTAACCCTAACCTAACCCTAACCGCACCATAACCGTAACCATAACCGTAACCATAACCCTAACTCCCAACCCTAAGTATAACCGTAACCCTAACACTAACCCCTAACCCCAACCCTAAACTCTAACACTAACCCCAACCCCAAACTTAACCCTGCCCTAACCCTAACCCCTAACCCTAATGCTAACCCCAAACCCTAAAAACCCAACCCCAACCCCAACCCTAAACCCCAACCGTTACACTTACCCCAGCCCTAGCCATAGCCCCAGCCCCAGGCAGCTAAACCCTAGCCCTACCCTAACCCTAACCCTAACATAACCCTAACCATAACACTAAGTCTATCCCTAACCCTAACCCCAAACACTGAACCCCAACCCTAATCCTAACCCTAACCCTAACCCATGAACCTAACCCCAACCCTAATCCTAAACCCTAAACCCTAACCCTAAACCTCAACCCTAACCCAACCCCTAACCCTAATCCCAACTATAACCCTAACCCTAACCCTAACCCTACCCCAACCCTACACCCCTAACCCTAACCCAACCCTAACCCCTATCCCCAACACTAATCTCAACCCCTACCCTACCCCTAAACCCTAACCCCTCCCAGCTCTAGCCCCAGCGCTAGCCCCAAACCCAGCCCCAACCCTAACCCTAACCCTAACCCAACCCCAACCATAACCCCTAACCCTAACCCTAACCCTAACACTAATCCTATCCCTAACCCTAAACTTCCAACACTAACCCCTAACCGTAAACCCCAACCCCAAAACTAACCCTGCCCCACCCCTAAACCTAACCCTAACGCTAACCCTAAACCCCTAAAACCCTAACCCCAAACCCAAACCCCCTACCCCAACCCCAACCCTAACCCCAACCTAGCCCTAAACCTAATCCTAACCCTAACACTAACCCCAACCTTAACCCTAACACTAACCCCAACCTTAACCCTAACCAACCCTAATCCTAACCCCAACCGAACACCAACCCTAACCCTAACCCCAACCCCTAAGACTAATCCTAACCTAGGCCTAACCCCAACATCAACCCCAACCCCATAACTCCCACCCCAATCCCTAACCCCAACTCCAACCCCAACCAAAACCTAAATCCCAAACCCAAACCTACCAACCCAACCCTAAACCCTATCCCAACATTAACCCTAACCCAAAACCCCACACCCTAACCCCAACCCTAACCCCAATCCAACCATACACCTAACCCCAACCCTAACAAGAAGTCGTAACCATACCCCTATCCCTAACCCTAACCCTAAACCTAACCCTAACCTTAGCCCTAGCACTATCCCAGCTCTAACCCTATCCCTAGCCCTCACCCAAACTCTAACCCCAACCCAAACCCTTAACCCTAACCCTAACCCTATCCCTAACCCAACCCTAACCCTATCCCTAACCCCAACCCTAAACCTAACCCCAACCCTAAACCCCAAATCCCTAAACCTAACACTAAACCCAACCCTACCCCTACCCCTAACCCTAACCCTAAATACTAACCCCAACCCCTACCCACCCCAACCGTAAGCCTAACACTATCCTCAACCTCTATGCCTAACCGTACCCCCCAACCCCAACCCTCGTCTTAGCCCCCAGCCCCAGCCTTAGCCCCAGCCTTAACCCCCAGCCCCAGCACACCCCTAAACCTAGCCCTACTCCCTAACCCTAACCCCTAACCCAACCCCAACCATAACACTAAGTCTATCCCTAACCCTAACCCTAAACACTGAACCCTAACCCTAACCCTAACCCTAACCCTAAAAATGAACCTAACCCCAACCCTAATCCTAAACCCTAAACCCTAACCCTAAACCTAACCCTAACCCAACCCTAACCCAATCCCAACTATAACCCTAAGCCTAACCCTAACCCTACCCCTAACACACACCCTAACCCTAACCCAACCCCAACCCTATCCCTAACACTAATCTCAACCCCCACCCTACCCCCAAACCCAACCCTAGCCCTAGCGCTAGCCCCAAACCCAGCCCCACACCCAACCCCTAACCCCAACGCAACCCCAACCATAACCCCTACCTCTATCCCTAACCCTAACACTAATCCTATCCCTAACCCTAAACTCTAACACTAACCCCAACCGTAAACCCCAACCCCAAACCTAACCCCTGCCCTAACCCTAAACCCTAACCCCAACGCTAACCCTAAACCCTAAAAACCTAACCCCAAACCCTAACCCCAACCCCAACCCCAACCCTAACCCTAACCCAGCCCCAAACCCTAATCCCAACCCTAACACTAACCCCAACCTAACCCCAACGCCAACACTAACCCTAATCCCAACCCTAATCGAACACTAACCTTAACCCTAACCCTAACCCCAACCCCTAAGACTAACCCAAACGCCCAAGACTAATCCTAACCCCAAGCCTAACCCCAACACCAACCCCTAACCCTAACACTAACCCCTAACCCTACCACCCTAATCCTAACCCCTAACCCTAACCCTACCCAAAACCTAAATCCCAAACCCAAACCTAACCCCTAAACCCTATCCCTAACATTGACCTTAACCCCAAACTCTACACCCTAACCCTAACCCTAACCCTAATCCAACCATACACCCCCTAACCCCAACAAGAAGTCCTAACTATACCCCTATCCCTAACCCTAACCCCAAACTTAACCCCTAACCTTAGCCCCTAGCACTATCCCTAGCTCTAACCCTATCCCCAGCCCCCAACCCAAACTCTAACCCTAACCCCAAACCCAATCCCCTAACCTTAACCCTATCCCTAACCCAACCCTAACCCTAAACCCCAAATCCCAAACTTAACACTAAACCTAACCCCTATCCCTAGCCCCAGCCCCAACCCCAACCCAACCCTAACCCTAACAACAACACCAACCCCACCCCTACCCTAACCCTAACCCCAAATACTAACCCTAACCCCAACCCACCCCAACCGTAAGCCCAACACTAACCTCAACCCCTATGCCCAACCGTACCCCTAACCCCAACCCTCGTCTTAGCCCCAGCCCCAGCCTTAGCCCCAGCCTTAACCCCAGCCCCAGCACCAGCCCCAAACCCAGCCCTACTCCTAACCCTAACCCCAACCCAACCCTAACCATAACACTAACTCTATCCCTAACCCTAACCCTAAACACTGAACCCTAACCCTATTCCTAACCCTAACCCTAAAATGAACCTAACCCCTAACCCTAATCCTAAACCCCAAACCCTAACCCTAAAACCCAACCCACCCCTAACCCCAACCCCAACGATAACCCCAAGCCTAACCCTAACCCCACCCCTAACCCAACCCAACCCTAACCCTATCCCTAACACCAATCTCAACCCCTCCCCTACCCCTAAACCCAACCCCAGCCCCCAGCGCTAGCCCCAAACCCAGCCCCACACCCCAACCCTAACCCCAACCCAACCCTAACCATAACCCTACCTCTATCCCTAACCCTAACCCCAAACACTGAACCCCAACCCCAACCAAACACGTAACATACCCTTCCTCAACCCTAACCCCTAACCGTAAACAAGGAACATAACCTTAACCCTAAACTCTAACCCTAACCCTAAGAAACCTTAGGCCTAAATCCCAAACCCCAACTCTAAACCTATTCTAACCATAACCCCAAACCTAAACCTCTTCTACCCTAACCCTAACAGTAACACTAACCACACCCCCAACCCCTACACCTACGCCTAATCCTAAACCTTCCATAGCCCGAGTCCCAGCCCCCAGCCCCAAACCTGACCCCAACCCCAACCCAACCCTAACCCTAACACTAACTCTATCCCTCACCCTATCCCTAAACCATAAACCCTAACCCCAACCCCAAACACTAACACTAAACCTAATGCTAACGCTAACCCCAACGCCAACCCAAACCCTAACCCTACCCTAACCCCAAACTTAACCCTAACCCCAACATTAACCCTAAACCTAACTCTAAACCTAGCCCCCAGCACTAGCCCTAGCCCCACCCTATCCCCAGCCCTAACCCTAACCTCGAAACCCAACCTTAACCCTAAACCCTAAACCCTAACCCCAACCCCAACCCAACTCTAAACCTAACCCCAAACATAACCCCAAGCCATACCCTTCCCATAACCCTACCCATAACCGTAACCCCAAACCCCAAACCTAACCCTACACCTAACCCTATCCCTATCCCTAACCCTACCCCAATGCTAACCCTAATACTAACCCAACCATAACTCTAACCCCAACCTTAGCCCTAACCCTATCCTAACCCTAACCCCAAATCCTAAATGCCAACCGTAACCCTAATACCCCAAACGTAACCCCTAACCCTATTCTAACCCTAACCCTAAACCTAAACCTTTCTAACCCTAACCATAACAGTAAAGCGAACCATAACCCTAACCCCTAACCCAAACCCTAACCCAAACCCCAACTCTAACCCTAACCCTACCCTAACCTTAACCCCTAACCCTATTCTAACCCCAACCCTAAATCTAAACTTCCAACCCCAACCCTAACAGTAACACTAATCCTAACCCTAACCCCAACCCCAACCCCAACCCTAACCCCAAACATACCCTAACCCTAAACCTAACCCTAACCCCAACACTAAGCCCAACCCTAACACTAACACTAACCCTAACCCTAACCCCAACCCTAACACTAACCTTAACCCTAACACTAACCCCAACCCCCAACGCTAACCCTAACCCTAAAGTCTAATCCTAACACTAACCCTAACACTAACCCTAACACTAAACTCTACACCCTAACCTAACCCTCACCCTAACCCTAACCTAACCCCAAATCCTGAACCTAAACCTAACCCTAACCCTAAACCCCAAACCTAACACTAACCTTAACCCCAAACCCCACACCCCAACCCAACCCTAACCCTAATCCAATCATAACCGTAACCCCCACCCCAACCACAAGTCCTAACCCCACACCCACCGCTACCAATAACCCCAAACTTAACCCCAACCCTGACCCTAACTCTAGCCCCAGCACTATCCCTAGCTCTAAACATATCCCTAGCCCTAACCCTAACCCTAACCCCAACCCCTAGCCATACCTTTTCCCCTGCCACTACCCCCTACTTCACACATAACCCTATCCCCTAACCCTAACCCTAATCCTAGCCCCAAACCTATCCCTAACCCTAAAACTAACCCTAAGCCTAAACCCCAAATTGTAACACCAACGCTAACCTTAACCCTAACCCTAACCCTAAATACTAAACCCAAACCTAACCATAACCCCAAACACTAACCCCAACCCTAACCTTAGCCCCAGCCGTAGCCCCTAGCCCTAGCACTAGCCCTTGCCCTAACATTAGCCCTAGCCCCAACACTCAACCCTAACCATAACCATAACCCTAAACCCTAAAACCCTAACCCCAACCCAAAACCCTATACCCTAACCTTAACCCTAACCCTAACTCTAACCCAATCCTATCCCTAACACTAACCCTACACCCAAACCGTACCCCTACCCATTACCATACCCATAACCCTAACCCTAACACAACCCTAACCATAACCCATAACCCTAACCCTATCCCTAAACCCTAAACCCTAACCCTAACCCTAACTCTAAACACTTACCCTAACCCTAATGCTAACAGAACCCTAACCCCAATGCTAACCCTAACTGTAACCACCAACACTAACACTAACCCCAATCCTAACTCCTAAACCCTAGCCCCAACCGTAACCTTATTCTAAACCTAACCCTAAACCTAAACTTCTTCTAACCCTTACACTAACAGTAACGCTAACCCTAAACTTAACCCCAACCCCAACCACAACCCCAAACCTAACCCAACCGTAACCATAACCCCAACAATAACCGTATCCCTAAACTCTATTCCTCACCCTAACCCTAACCGACAACCAAACCATAACCCTAACCCTAACCCTAACCCCAATTCCTAACCCTAAGAGTAACCCTAACCCTAACCTTAACCCCAAACCCTAACTGTAAACCCCAACCTAAAGCTAACCCTGCCCCAACCCTAACCCTATCCCTAACGCCAACCCTTACCTGAACCCCAGCCCCAGCCGTACCCAAGCCCCAGCACTAGCTCCTAGCCCCCAACCCCCAGCCATAGCCCCAACCCTAAGCCTCAAGCCTAACCCCTAACCCCAACCCCAACCCCAAACCCTAACCCTACCCTAAACCCAAACTTAACCCCTAACCCTAACCCTAACCCTAGCCCCAGCCCTAGCCCTACACCTAACCCTATCCCTAGCCCTAAACTTAAACCTAACCATAACCATAAACCCCAAACCCTAAACTTAATGCTAACCCTAACACTAACACAACCCTAACCCTAACCCTAACCCCAACCCATACCCCTTACCTTACCCCCTACCCCCTACCCGTAACCTTAACCCCTAACCCTAACCCGAACCCCTAACGTTAAACCTAACCCTAAATCTGAACCTCGTCTTATCCTAACCTAACAGTAATGCTAACCCTAACCCCAACCCCAACCCCAACCCTAAACCCTAACCCTACCCTAAACCCAAATCCAACCCTAACCCTAGCCCCAGCCCCAGCCCTCAGCTCTAATCCTAACCCTAACCCCAACCCCAACCCGAAACCCCTAATCCTAACTCTCTTACCCTAGCCCCAGCCCCAACCCGAGCACTAGCCCTAGCCCCAAACCTATCCCTAGCCCTAATCCTAACCCTAACCCCTAACCCTAAACCCCAAACCCTAAACCTAACCCCCAACCCAACCCTAAACATAACCTTAACGCAAACTCAAACCCCTACCCCTATCGCTGCCTCTAACCCCTAACCCTAACCCTAACTCTAACATTAGCCCTAGCACTAGCCATAGCCCCAAGCCTATCCCTAGCCCTAACCCTACCCCTAACCATAAACCCCAAACCCAAACACTAACCCTAACCCAAACCTAACCCTAACTTTAACCCTAACCCTAAAACTAGCCCTAAACCTAAACCTAACACTAACCCCAACCCCAAACCCAACCCTAACCATAACCCAACCCTAACCCCTAACCCTAACATAACCTCAACCCCTGATCCTACCCTTACCCCTAAACCTAACCCCTAACCCTATTCCTAGTCCTAGCCCCAGACATAGCCCTCAGCTTTAAACCCCAGCCATAGTGCTAGCCCCAAACCTACCATAACCCTAACCCTAACCCAACCCTAACCCTAACCCCAACACTAACCTCAACCCCCACTCCTACCCCTATCCCTACCCCTACCCCTAACCCCAACCCCAACCCTAACCCTAACCCTACCCCTAACCCTAACCCCAACCCTGTTCTAACCCGAACCCCAAATCTAAACCTCTTCTAACCCTAACACTAACAGTAATGCTAACCCTAGCCCTTACCCTAGCCACAACCCAAACCCTAACCATGAACCTACCCTAACCCTACACCTAACCCTAACCCCAACACTTATCCCAACCCTAACCCCAACACCAACACTAACCCTAAACCTAAACCCAAATCTAAACTAATCTTAACCCCAACCCCAACCAATAACACTAACCCTAACCCCAAAGCCTAACCCCAACCCTAAACACTAACCCCAACCCCAAACTTTGCCCCAGCCGTAGCCCCAGCCCCAGCACTAGCCCCTGCCCCAAACCCAGCTCCTATCCCCAACCCTACCCCTACCCCTACCCCTAACCCTAACCCAACCCCAACCCCAGCCCCAACCCTAGCAACAACACTAACTGTACCCCTACCCCTAACCCTAACCCCTAAACACTATCCCTAAACCCAACCCAACCCTAACCCTAACCCCAACACTAACCTCAACCCCTAACCCTACCCCTACCCCTACCCCTAACCCCAAACCCAGCTCCTAGCGCTAGCCCCAAACCTAGCCCTACCCTTTACCCCTAACCCTAACCCCTAACCCAACCCTAACCATAACCCTACCTCTATCCCTAACCCTAATCCTAACACTGAACCCCAACCCTAACCCTAACCACAACCCCTAACATACCCCTTCCTCAACCCTAACCCTAACCCTAAACAATGAACCTAACACTAACCCTAAAGCCTATCTGTAACCCTAAACTAACCTTAACCCCAAATCCTAAACCCTAAATCTAACCCTATTCTAACCGTAACCCCAATCTTAAACCTCTTCTACCCTAACCCTAACAGTAACACTAGCCACAACCCCAACCCTACCCCTACCCCTAAGCCTAAACATAACCGTAGCCCTAGCCCCAGCCCTAGCCCTAAACCTATCCTTACCCTAACCCAACCCTAACCCTAACCCCAACTCTATCCCTCACCCTATCTATAAACCATAAACCCCAACCGTAACCCCAACCCTAAACCCTAAACCCTAACCCTAACACTAACCCTAACCCAAACCTAACACTAACCCTAACCCTAAACCTAACTCTAATGCTAACCCCAACGCAAACTTGAAACCCAACCCTACCCTAACCCAAAACTTAACACTAACCCTAACACTAAGCTTAACCCCTAACCCTAACCATAACCATAACCCCTAACAAATAACGCTAACCCTAACCCTAAAGCCTAACCCTAACCGGAACTCTAACCCCTAACCCTAAACCCTAAACCCTAACCCAACACTAACCCCCAAACCCAATCCTAACCCTAACCCTAACCCTAACCGAAACCCCAACCCTAACCCTAACCCCTAACCCCAACCGTAACCATAACCCTAACCCTGTTCTAACCCCAACCCCCAAATCCAAACTTCTTCTAACCCTAACCCTAACAGTAACACTAACCCTAAACCTAACCCCAAACCCAACCCCAACCCCAACCCCAACCCTAACCCTAAATATACTCCTAACCCTAAACCTAACCCTAACCCTAACCCAAACACTAACCCTAACACTAACACTAACACTCACCCTAACCCTAACCCTAAACTCTATCCTCACTCTAACGCTAACCCTAACCGTAAACGCAACACCAACCATAACCTTAACCCTAACCCCAACCCTAACTCCTAACCCTGAGTAACCATAACCCCAACACTAATCCTAACCCTAACCCCAAACCCCAACACTAACCCCAACCCTAAACCCTATACCCCAATCCTAACCCCAACCCTAACCCTACCCAAAACCCAAATCCTAAACCCAAACCTAACCCCTAACCCCAAACCCTAACCCTAACATTAACCTTAACCCTAAAATCTACACCCCAACCCTAACCCTAATCCAACCATAAACCTAACACCAACCCCAACAAGAAGTCCCAAATCTACCCCTACCCCCAACCCTAACCCCAACTTAACCCCTAACCTTAGCCCCAGCACTATCCCTAGCTCTAACCCTATCCCTAGCCCTAACCCTAACCCTAACCCTAAACCCTAAACCCTAACCTTAACTCTAACCCTAACCCAACCCCTAACCCTAACCCCAACACTAAACCCTAAATGCTAACCTTAACCCTAACCTAACCCTATCCCTAGCCCTAACCCCCAACCCTAACCCTAATCCCAACCCCAAGCCTAAACCCCAAAAACCCAACACAAACGCTAACCCTAACCCTAACCTTAACCCTAACCCCAAATCCTAAACCTAAACCTAACCCTAACCCTAAACACTAACCCTAACCTTAACCTTAGCACTAGCCGTAGTCCCAGCCCCAGCACTAGTCCTCACCCTATCCCTAGCCCTAGCCCTAACCCTAACCCTAACCCCAAACTCTAGACCCTAACCTTAACCCTAACCCAAACGCTAACCCAACCCTATCCCTAACCCTAACACTCACCCCACACCCAAACTGCACCCCTACCCCTTACCCTACCCGTAACCCCTAACCCTAACACAACCCTAACCTCAACAATAACCCCAAGCCTATCCCTAACCCTAAACCCTAAACCTATCCCTAACTCTAAACACTTACCCCTAACCCTAATGCTAACACAACCCTAACCCTAACGCTAACCCTAACCGTGAACCACCAATACCAACATAACCCTAATCCTAACCCAAACCTAACCCCAACCATAACCCCAACTCCTAACCCCAAGAGTAACCCTAACCCTAACACTAATCCTAACCCTAACCCTAAACCCCAACACTAACCCCAACACTCAAACCCTAACCCCAACCCTAACCCCACCCTAACCCTAACCCTAACCCCAACCCTAACCCAACCCTAACCCTAACCCTAACCCTAACCCCAAGCCATACCCCTTCCCCTATCCTACCCCTAACCCCAACCCCCAAACCCCAAACCTAACACCAGCCCCAACCCTTTCCCCAGCCCCAACCCTACCCCAATACTAACCCTACCCCCCAACCCAACCCTAACCCTAACCCTAACCTTAGCCCCAACCCCAACCTAACCCCAACCCCAACCTAACCCTAACCCCATACCCAAACCTCTTTCTAACCCTAACCCCAACAGCAAAGCTAACCATAACCCTAACCCCAACCCAAACCCCAACTCTAACCCTAACCCTACCCTAACCTTAGCCCTAACCTTATTCTAACCTTAACCCCAAATCCAAACTTCTTCTAACCATAACACTAACAGTAACACTAACCCTATCCCTAACCCTAAACCCAACCCTAACTCTAAACATACCCCAACCCTAAACCTAACCCCTAACCCTCACACTAAGCCCAACCCTAACCCTAACACTAACACTAACACTAACCCTAACCTTAACCCCAAATCTAAAACTAACCTTAACCCTAAACCCAACCATAACCCCCCAACGCTAACCCCTAACCCTAAAGCCAAACACTAACACTAACCCTAACCCTAAACTCTACACCCTAACCCTAACCCTAACCCCAAATCCCAAACCCAAACCAAACCCTAACCATAACACTAACCTCACCCCAAACTCCACACCCTAACCCCAACCCTAACCCTAATCCAAACATAACCCCTAATCCTAAACCTAACCAGAAGTCCTAACCCTACCCCCTACCCCTAACCCTAACCCCAAACTTAACCCTAACCCTCCCTAACCCTAGCCCTTGCACTATACCTAGCTCCAACCCCAACCCCCAACCCCCAACCCTAAACCCCAAACCCTAACCTTAACCCTAACCCTAACCCTAACCCCTAGCCATACCGCTTCCCCTACCCCTACCCCTCACACATAACCCTAACCCCTAACCCCAACCCCCAACCATAGCCCCAACCCTATCCCTAGCCCTAACCCTAACCCTAACCCCTAAGCCTAAACCCTAAACCCTAAAACCCAACACCAACGCTAACCCTAACCCCAACGCTAACCCTAACCCTAAATCCTAAACCCAAACCCAACCCTAACCCCAAACACTAACCCCTAACCCCAACCTTAGCACTAGCCGTAGCCCCAGCCCCAGCACTAGCCCCCACCCTATCCCTAGCCTAGCCCCAACACTCCAACCCTAACCCCAACCCTAAATGTAAACTTTTCTAACCATAACCCTAACAGTAACACTAACCCCAGCCCTAACCCTAAACCCAAGCCCAACCCCTAACCCCAAACATACCCTAACCCTAAACCAACCCCAACCCTAACACTAAGCCCAACCCCTAAACCTAACACTAACACTAACCCCAACCTTAACCCTAAATCTAAAACTAACCTTAACCCTAACCCACTAATCCCTAACGCTAACCCTAACCCTAAAGCCTCAACACCAACACTAACCCTAACCCTAAACTCTACACCCTAACCCTAACCCTAATCCTAATCCAACCATAACCCTAACACTAAACCTAACCAGAAGTCCTAAGCCCCTACCCCTACACCCCCTAACCCCAACCCAACCCTAACCCTAACCCTAACCCCCACCTATAGCTTTAACCCTACCCTAGTTTTACCCTAACCCTAACCCCAACCCTAATCCAAACCCTATAACCCTAACACTAACAGAACCCCAACCCCAACCCTAACCCTAGACATACTGCCCCATACCTTACCCCCCACCCCTAACCCTAACCCCTAACCCTAGCACTCAGCTCCTAGCCCTAGCCCTAGCTCTAACCCTAACCCTAGCCATACCCCTTAATGCTAACCCTAACCCCAACCCCAAATCCCTAACCTAACCCCAACCCTAACCGTAACCCTAACCCTAACCCCAACCCTAGCGCTAGCAGCATATCCCTATCCCTAACCCCTAACCCTAACTCCTAACCCTAAACCCTAACCCCAAACCCTAACCCCAAACCCTAAACCCCAACCTTAACCCCAACCCTAACAGAACCCCAACCCCAACCCTAACACCTAGACATCCGCTTCCCCTACCCTCCCCCTACACATAACCCCAACCCCTAACCCCAACACCAACCCTAGCCCTAACCCTAACACCTAAACCTAACTCCAACCCCCAACCCCAACCCTAAGCCTTAAACCCTAAAACCCAACACTAACGCTAACCCCTAACCCCAACCCCAAATCCCAAACCCAAACCCCAACCCCAACCCTAAACACCAACCCCCAACCCCTAACCTTAGCACTATCCGCAGCCCCAGCCCCAGCACTAGCCCTCACCCTATCCCTAACCCTAAACCTAACCCCAACCCTAAACCCTAAACCCTAAACCCTAACCCTAACCCTAAACCCTATACCCTAACCTTAACCCTAACCCAAATGCAAACCCAACCCTATCCTGAATCCTAACCCTAACCCCACACTGAAACTGTACCCATACCCCCTACCCTACCCGTAACCCCTAACCCTAACACAACCCTAACCCTTACCATAAACCTAACCCTATCCCTAAACCCTAAACCCCAACCCTAACCCTAAACACTTACCCTAACCCTGATACTAACACAACCCCAACCCCAACGCTAACCCCACCGTAACCACCAATACTAACACCAACCCTAATCCTAACCCTAAAACCTAACCCCCACCCTAACCCTATTCTAAACCTAACCCTAAACCTAAACCTCTTCTAACCCTAACCCTAACAGTAACGCTAATTCTAAACCTAACCCCAATCCCAACCCCAAACCTAACCCCAATCCAACCCTAACCATAACCGTAACCCCAACCCTAACCCTAAACTCTATCCCTCACCCTAACCCTAAACCCCAACCCCAACCCTAACCATAACCGTAACCCTAACCTTACTTCCCTAACCCCAAGAGAAACCCCAACCCCAACACTAATCCTAACCCCAACCCCATACTCTAACACCATCCCTAACCCTAACCCCAAATCCTAACCCTAAACCCAACCCCTGCCCCAACCCCAACCCTAAACCCTAAAAACCTAAACTTAATCCTTACTCTAACCCCAACCCCAAACCCAACCCTTACCCCAGCCCCAGCCCCAGCCCCAGCCCCAGCCCCAGCCCCAGCCTAACCCCCAACCCCAACCCTAGCACTAACCGTAACCCCAACCCCAACCCCAAACCCCAACCCTAACCCCAACCCCAAACCCAACCCCAACACCCAACCCCGACACTAACCCCAGCCCCAGCCCCATAGCACCAACCCCAGACTAGCCCCAGCCTTAGCCCCAGCCCCAGTACTAGCCCTTGCCCCAACCCCAGCCCCAGCCCCAACCTCAACCCTAACCCCAACTCTAACCCAGCCCTACCCTAACATTAAGTCTAACCCTATTCTAACCCCAAACCTAAATTTAACTTCTCCTAACCCTAACCCCAACTGTAACACTAACCCCAACCCCAACCCCAAACCCAACCCCAACCCCTAACCCCAAACACACCCAACCCCAAACCTAACCCTAACCCTAACACTAACCCCATCGCTAACCCTAACACTAACACTAAATGTAACACTAACTTTAATCCCAACCCTAACCCTAACCCCTAACGCTAACCCTAACCCTAAAGCCTAACCCTAACACTAACCCTAACCCTAAACCCCACACCCTAACCCTAACACTAACCCTAACCCTACCGTAACCCTAAACTTAACCCTAAACCTAACACTAATCCTAATCCCAACCCTAACCCTAACCAATAACGCTAACCCTAACCATAAAGCCTAAAACTGACCGGAACCCCAACCCTAACCCTAACCCTAAACCCTAAACAATAACCTTAACCCCAACCCAACCCTAACCCTAAACCTATCCCTAGCCTAACCCCAAGCCATACACCTTCCCCTATCCCTACCCGTAACCCTAACCCCAAACCCTAAACCTAACCCTAGCCCTAACCCTATCCCTAGCCCCAACCCTACCCCAATACTAACCCGAACCCCAACCCAACCGTATCTCTAACCCCAACCTTAGTCCTAACCCCACCTTAATCCCAACCCCAACCCTAACCCCAACCCCCAAACCCTCACCCCCTAACCCTATTCTAAACCTAACCCCAAACCTAAACCTCTTCTAACCCTAACCCTAACAGTAAAGATAACCATAACCCTAACCCCAACCCAAACCCCAACTCTAACCCTAACCCACATTAAACTTAACCCTAACCCTATTCTAACCCTAACCCCAAACCTAAACTTTTCTAACCCTAACCCCAACAGTAACACTAACCCTAACCCTATCCCCAACCCCAACACCAACCCTAACCCCAAACATACCCTAACCCCAAACCTAACCCAACCCTAACACCTAACCCCACCCCTAGCCCCAACCCCAACCCCTAAATCTAACAGTAACCTTAACCCCAACCTTAACACTAACCTCCAAAGCTAACCCTAACCCTAAAGGCTAAGCCTAACACTAACCCTAACCATAAACTCTACACCCTAACCCCAACCCTACCCTAACCCTAAATGCTAAACTTAAACCTAACCCTAAACCCTAACCCTAACACTAACCTTAACCCTAAACTCTACACCCTAACCCTATCCCTAACCCTAATCCAACCATAACCCCAACCCCAAACCTAACCAGAAGTCCCAACCCTACCCCTACCCCCTACCCCTAACCCCACCCTAACCCCAAACTTAAGCCCAACCTTAGCCCCCTAGCACTATCCCTAGCTCTAACCCTATCCCTAGCCCTAACCCCAACCCTAACCCCAAACCTAAACCTAACTCTAAGTCCCAAATCTAAACCTAACCCTAACCCTAAACACTAACCCTAACTCCAACCTCAGCACTAGCTGTAGCCCCAGCCCTGGCACTAGCCCTCACCCTATCCCTAGCCGTAGCCCCAACCCTAACACTAACCCTAACCCTAAACCCTTAACCTAACCCCAACACTAAACCCCATACCCTAACCTTAACCCTACCCCAAACGCTACCCAAACCTATCCCTAACCCTAACCCTCACCCTACACTCAAACCGCACACCTACCCCCTACCCTACCCGTAACCCTAACCCTAACACAACCCTAACCCTAACCATAAACCTGACCCTATCCCTAAACCCTAAACCTAACACTAACTCTAAACACTTACCCTAACCCTAATGCTAACACAACCCTAACCCTAACGCTAACCTCACCGTAACCAACAGATTTAAGCCAACTTTTTCACTCTCCTCTTCATTTTCATCAAGAGGCTCTTTAGTTCTGTCTCGCTTTCTGCACTAAGGGTGGTGTCATGTGTCTATCTGAAGTTATTGATATTTCTCCCACAATCTTGATTCCAGCTTGGGTTTTA
>CAKJTW010000436.1:10000-63760 GCA_917880005.1 Nanger dama | reverse complement strand
AGTGTTTAGTGTTCTGTTTCGGGTTAGGGATTAAGTGTAGGGATAGGGTGAGGGTTAGGGGTTATGTTTGGGGTTATGGATAGTGTTAGGGTTAGGTGAGGGTTAGGGATGAGGGTTGGGGTTGGGTTTTGGGTTGGGGTTAAGGTTAGGGTTGGGGTTAGGGTAAGTGTTACGCTTAGGTTTGGGGTTAGGGTTGGGGTTGGGGTTAGAGTAAGAGATTGGGGTTATGGGTTGGGGTTGGGGTTGGGGTTTAGTTTGGGGTTAGGGCTGGGGTTAGCATTAGCGTTACTCTTGGGTTTAGTGTTAGAAGTTTGGGGTTCGGGTTAGGGTTAGGGATAGGGTTAGGGTTAGGGGTGTTGGTTAGGGATAGTGTTTTGGTTGGTTTGCGGTTTGGTTTAGGGTTGGGGTTGGGGTTAGGTTTAAGGTTTGGTTTGGGGTTAGGGTTAGGATTAGTTTTAGGGTTAGCGTTACTCTTGGGTTTGGGGTTACAAGGGTTTGGGGTTAGGGTTAGGGACAGGGCTTGGAGTTGGGGTTAGTGTTGGAGTTAGGGGTTATGTTTGGGGTTTGGTTTAGGGTTAGGGGTTGGGTTTGGGGTTAGCGTTACTCTTGGGTTTAGGGTAGAAGGGTTTAGGGTTACAGTAGGGTTAGGGGTTGGGGTTAATATTGGGGTTAGGCTTAGGGTAAGTGTTTGGTTTAGGGTTGGGATTAGGGTTAGGGTTTGTTTTAGTGTTAGGGTTAGTGTTGGGGTTGGCGTTACTCTTAGGTTTAGGGTTAGAAAAGGTTTGGGGTTATGGTTGGGGTTATGGGTTAGGGGTTAGGGTATGGGTTGGGTTTGGGGTTGGGGTTTGGTTTAGGATAGGGGTTAGTGTCAGTGTTTGGGTTTACTGTTAGGGTTGGGGTTACTGTTAGGGTTGGGTTTGGGGTTTGGGGTCAGGGGTTAGGGTTAGTCTTGGGATTAAGTTTGGGGGTTGGGGTTGGGGTTAGTGTTAGGAGTTTTCATTAGGTTTAGGGTTAGGGTTAGGTTGGGGTTAGGGTTGGGGTTGAGGTTGAGGTTAGTGTTGGGACTTGGGTTGTGGTTAGGGTTGGGATTGTGGTTGGGTTTAGGGTTGGGTTTGGGGCTAGGGTGAGGGTTGGGGGTTAGGGGTTAGGGTTAGGATTGGGGTTGAAATTAGCGTTGGGGTTGGGATTAGGGTTAGTGTTGGGTTACAGTTAGGGTTAGGTTTCGTGTTAGGGTTGAGTTTAGGGTTAGTGTTAGAGTTAGGGATAGGGTTCGTGTTAGGGATAGTTTAGGGTGAGTGTTATGGTTAGGGTTAGTGTTCGTTTTAGGGTTCGTGTTAGGGGTTCGGGTAAATGTTGGGTTTCGAGTTAGGGTTAGTTTAGGGTTAGTGTTAGTGTTAGGGTTAGGGTTGGGGTTCGTGTTGGGTTTACGGTTGGGGTTAGGGTTAGGGTTCGGGTTGGGTTTGGGGTTCGGGTTGGGGTTGGGTTTAGGGTTAGGGTTAGGGGTGTTGATTGGTGGTGGTGTTGGGGGTTAGTTTTAGGTTTTAGTTTAGGTTTAGAGTTATTGTTGGGTTAGTGTTTGGTTTAGTGTTGGGGTTAGGGGTTGGGTTTGGGTTTAGCGTTACTCTTGGGTTTAGGGTTACAAGGTTTGGGGTTGGGGTTAGGGATAGGGCAAGAGTTAGGGTTAGTGTTGGGGTTAGGGGTTATGTTTGGGGTTTGGTTTGGGGTTGGGGTTGGGTTTGGGGTTAGCGTTACTCTTGGGTTTAGGGTTAGAAGAGGTTTAGGGTTCGGGTTAGGGTAGGATGGGGTTAGGGTTAGGGGTGTTGGTTAGGGATAGTGTTGGGTTTAGTTTTGGGGTTTGGTTTTGGGGTTAGGTTTGGGGTTGGGGTTTGGGGTTTGGTTTAGGGTCAGGGTTGGGATTATGTTTGGGGTTAGCATTACTCTTAGGTTTAGGGTTACAAGGGTTTGGGATTAGGGTTGGGGATAGGGCTTAGGTTGGGTTTAGTGTTGGGGTGGGGGTTATGTTTAGGGTTTGGTTTAGGGTTATGTTTAGGGGTTAGGCTTACTCTTGGTTTTAGGGTAAGAAGGGCTTAGGGTTACGGTTGGGGTTGGGGGTTAGGGTTAATGTTGGGGTTGAGGCTTAGGGTAAGTGTTTGGTTTAGGGTTAGGATTAGGGGTTGGGATTTGTTTTGGTGTTAGGGTTAGTGTTAGGGTTAGCGTCACTCTTAGGTTTAGGGTAAGAAGAGGCTCAGGGGTTACGGTTGGGGATAGTGTTGGGGTTAGGCTTAGGGTTAGAGTTTGGTTTAGGGTTGGGACTAGGTTTGGGGTTTGGTTTGGGGTTAGGGTTAGTGTTGGGGTTAGCGTTACTCATAGGTTTAGGGTTAGAAAGGTTTAGGGTTAGGGATAGGGTTAGGGGTTGGGGTTAAGGTAAGGGTTAGGTTTGGGGTTAGGGTTTGGTTTAGGGTTAGGGTTATTGTTAGTGTTTAGGGTTAGCGTTAGGGTTAGCGTTACTGTTGGGTTTAGGTTTGGGTTTGGGGTCAGGGTCAGGGTCAGGGTCAGGTAATTGTTGGGGTTAGCGTTAGGGTTACCATTAGCGTTAGGGTTAGCGTTAGGTTTGGGGTTAGGGGTTAGGGTTAGTGTTAGGAAAAGGATTAGGTTTTAGCGTTAGGGTTGGTTGTGGGGCTAAAGTGGGGGTTGGGGTTGGGTTGAGGTTGAGGTTATGGTTGGGACTGGGCTTGGGGTTATAATTGTTGTTGGTTTTAGTGTTGGGTTTGGGGATAGGGTGAGGTTGGGGTTAGAGTTAGGGTTAGGATTGGGGTTGAAGTTAGTGTTGGGGTTGGGGTTAGGGTTAGTGTTGGGTTACAGTTAGGGTTAGGGTTCGTATTAGGGTTAGTTTAGGGTTAGTGATAGGTTTAGGGTTAGGCTTAGGTTTCGTGTTAGGGTTCGTGTTAGGCTTCGTTTTAGGGTTAGGATTAGGGTTCGGGTTAGGGTTAGGGTTCGGGTTAGGGTTAGGGATTCGTGTTAGGCTTATTTTAGGGTTGGTGTTAGGGTTAGGGTTAGGGTTAATATTCGTGTTAGTGTTAGGGTTAGGGTTCGGGTTAGGGTTAGGATTCGGGTTAGTGTTAGGGTTCGGGTTCGGGTAAAGGTAAGGTAAGGGTTAGGGTTTAGGGTTAGGGTTTGGGTTGGGGTTATGGGTTAGGGTTAGGATTAGGGTTAGGGTTTAGGGTGAGGGTTAGGATTACGGTTAGGGGTTAAGGTTAGTGTTAGGATTAGGGTTAGGGGTTAGGGTTAGGGTTAGTGTTAGGGGTTATCGTTAGGTTTAGAGTTAGGGTTAAATTTGGGGTTGGGGTGAGGGTTGAGGTTGAGGTTAGTGTTGGGACTTGAGTTGGGGTTAGGGTTGGGATTGTGGTTGAGTTTAGGGTTGAGGTTGGGTTAGGGTTATGGTTGGGTTTAGGGATAGGTTTAGGGTTAGGATTGGGGTTGAAATTAGCCTTGGGGTTGGGGTTAGAGTTAGTGTTGTGTTACAGTTAGGGTTTTGGTTGGTGTTAGGGTTAGTATAGCGTTAGTGTTAAGTTTATGGTTCGGGCGAGGACAGGTTTAGGAGTAGGGCTAGTGCTAGCGCTAGGGATTGGGCTGGGTTTAGGGTTAGTGTTTAGTGTTATGTTTGGGGTTAGATTTAAGTGTAGGGATAGGGTGAGGGGTTAGTGTTAGGGTTATTGTTAGGGATAGTTTTAAGGTTAAGGTTAGCGTTAGGGATGAGGTTAGGGTTAGCGTTAGGTTTTGGGGTTAGTGTTAAGTTTATGGTTCGGGCTGGGATAGGTTTGGGACTAGGGCTAGTGCTAGCACTAGGGATTGGGCTAGGGTTAGGGCTAGGGTTGGGGTAACGGTTTAGTGTTATGTTTAGGGTTAGGGGTAAGTGTAGGGATAGGGTGAGGGTTGGGGTTATGTTTGGGGTTAGGGATAGTGCTAGAGTTAAGGTGAGGTTAGGGATGAGGGTTAGGGTTGGGGTTTGTGTTAGGGTTAGCGTTAGGGTTAGGCTTAGGGTTGGGTTTTGGTTTAGGGTTAGGATTAGGGTTAGGATTTGGTTTAGGGTTAGGGTTAGTGTTGGGGTTAGTGTGACTCTCAGGTTTAGGGTTAGAAAGGTTTGGGGTTAGGGTTAGGGGTTAGGGGTAAGGGTTAAGGTAAGTGTTAGGTTTAGGGTTGGGGTTTGGTTTAGGGTTAAGGTTAGTGTTGTTGCTTGGGGTTAGTGTTCGGGTTGGGGTTACTGTGAGGGTTGGGTTTAGGTTTAGGGCCGGGTCAGGGGTCAGGGTCAGGGTAATTGTTGGGGTTAGCGTTGGGTTTACCATTAGCGTTGGGGTTAGGGTTAGGGGTTACGGTTAGGGATTAGTGTTAGGGGTTAGGTTTGGGGTTAGGGTCAGGGGAGGGTTAGGATTAGGGTTAGGGTTAGGGGTGGGTTAGGGGTTAGGGTTTAGGGTTAGGGTTAGGGGTTGGGGTTAGGGGTTAGGAGTTTGGGGTTTAGGGGTTAGGGTTAGGATTAAGGTTAGGGTTAGGGTTAGGGTTAGGGGTTGGGGGTAGGGGTTAGGGTTTCGATTAGGGTTAGGGTTAGGGACAGGGGTTGGGGTTAGGGTTGGGGTTGGGGTTTAGGGTTAGGGTTAGGGTTAGGGGTGTTGGTTAGGGATACTCATAGGGTTAGTTTCAGGGTTTGGTTTAGGGTTAGGGTTAGGGTTAGGGTTATTGTTTGGTTTAGGGTTATGTTTAGGGTTAGGTTTGGGGTTAGCGTTACTCTTAGGTTTAGGGTTACAAGAGGTTTGGGGTTATGGTTAGGGACAGGGCTTAGAGTTCGAGTTAGTGTTGAGATTAGGGTTATGTTTCGGGTTTGGTTTAGGTTTGGGGTTAGGTTTGAGTTAGCGTTACTCTTAGGTTTTAGGGTAAGTAGGGGTTTAGAGTTACAGTTGGGGTTGGGGTTAGGTTTAGTGTTAGGGTTAGCTTGGGGTTGGGTTTTGGTTTAGGGTTGGGATTAGGTTTAGGGTTTGGTTTGGGGTTAGGGTTAGTGTTGGGGTTAGCGTGACTCTCAGGTTTAGGGTTAAAGGTTTAGGGTTAGGGTTGGGGTTAGGGATAAGGGTTAAGGTAAGTGTTAGGTTTGGGGTTAGGGGTTTGGTTTGGGGTTGGGGTTAGTGTTATTGTTTGGGGTTAGTGTTGGGGTTAGGGTTACTGTAAGGGTTGGGTTTGGGTTTGGGGCCAGGGGTCAGGGGTCGGGGTCAGGGTAATTGTTGGGGTTAGCCTTAGGTTTACCATTAGCGTTGGGGTTAGGGTTAGGGTTGGGTTTGGGGTTAGGGATTAGTGTTGGGGGTTAGGTTGGGGTTAGGGTTAGGGAGGGTTGGGGTTAGGGTTAGGGTTAGGGGTGGGTTAGGGTTGGGATTTGGGTTAGGGGTTTTGGTTAGGGTTAGGGGTTCAGGTTAGGGTTGGGGTTTGGGTTAGGGTTAGGGTTTAGTGTTAGGGTTAGGGTTAGGGTTAGGATTAGGGTTAGGGTTAGGGTTTGGTTTAGGGTTAGGGGTTAGTGTTAGTGTTAGGATTAGGGTTAAGGGTTAGGGTTAGGGTTACTGTTAGGGGTTATCGTTAGGGTTAGGGTTCGGGTTAAGGTTGGGGTTGAGGTTAGGGTTGAGTTTGAGGCTAGTGTTGGGACTTGGGTTGGGTTTAGGGTTGGGATTGTGGTTGGGTTTAGTGTTGGGGTTGGGGTTAGGGTTAGGGTTGGGTTTAGGGGTTAGGTTTTGGGTTAGGATTGGGGTTGAAATTAGCCTTGGGGTTGGGGTTAGGGTTAGTGTTCTGTCACAGTTAGGGTTAGGATTGGTGTTAGGGTTAGTTTAGCGTTAGTGTTAAGTTTATGGTTCGGGCTGGGGATAGGTTTGGGACTAGGGCTGGTTCTAGCGCTAGGGATTGGGCTAGGGTTGGGGCTGGGGTTAGGGGTTAGTGTTTAGTGTTCTGTTTCGGGTTAGAGTTAAGTGTAGGGATAGGGTGAGGGTTAGGGGTTATGTTTAGGGTTATGGATAGTGTTAGGGTTAGGTGAGGGTTAGGGATGAGGGTTAGGGTTAGGGTTTGGTTTGGGTTAGGGTTAAGTTGGGGTTAGGGTTAGGGTAAGTGTTACGCTTGGGTTTAGGGTTAGGGTTAGGGTTAGGGTTAGGGTTAGGAGATTGGGGTTATGGGTTGGGGTTAGGGTTAGGGTTTTGGTTTAGGGTTGGGGCTAGGGTTAGCATTAGCGTTACTCTTGGGTTTAGTGTTAGAAAGGGTTTAGGGTTCAGGTTAGGGTTAGGGATAGGGTTAGGGTTAGGGGTGTTGGTTAGGGATAGTGTTTTGGTTAGTTTTACGGTTTGGTTTAGGGTTAGGGTTGGGGTTAGGTTTAGGTTTGGGTTTGGTTTGGGGTTAGGGTTAGGATTAGTTTTAGGGTTAGCGTTACTCTTGGGTTTAGGGTTACAAGAGGTTTAGGGTTAGGGTTAGGGACAGGGCTTGGAGTTAGGGTTAGTGTTGGAGTTGGGGTTATGTTTGGGGTTTGGTTTAGGGTTAGGGGTTGGGTTTGGGGTTAGCGTTACTCTTGGGTTTAGGGTAAGAAGGTTTAGGGTTACAGTAGGGTTAGGGGTTGGGGTTAATATTAGGGTTGGGCTTAGGGTTAGTGTTTGGTTTAGGGTTAGGATTAGGGTTAGGGTTTGTTTTAGTGTTAGGGTTAGTGTTAGGGTTAGCGTTACTCTTAGGTTTAGGGTTAGAAAGGTTTGGGGTTATGGTTGGGGTTATGGGTTGGGGTTAAGGTATGGGTTAGGTTTAGGGTTGGGGTTTGGTTTAGGATAGGGTTAGTGTCAGTGTTTAGGTTTACTGTTGGGGTTAGGGTTACTGTTAGGGTTAGGTTTAGGTTTGGGGTCAGGGGTTAGGGTTAGTCTTGGGATTAAGTTTAGGGGTTGGGGTTAGGGTTAGTGTTAGGAGTTTTCATTAGGTTTAGGGTTAGGGTTAAGGTTGGGGTTAGGGTTGGGGTTGGGGTTGAGGTTAGTGTTGGGACTTGGGTTGTGGTTGGGGTTGGGATTGTGGTTGGGTTTAGGGTTGGGTTTGGGGCTAGGGTGAGGGTTGGGGTTAGGGTTAGGGTTAGGATTGGGGTTGAAATTAGCGTTGGGGTTGGGATTAGGGTTAGTGTTGGGTTACAGTTAGGGTTGGGTTTCGTGTTAGGGTTAGTTTAGGGTTAGTGTTAGAGTTAGGGATAGGGTTCGTGTTAGGGATAGTTTAGGGTGAGTGTTATGGTTAGGGTTAGTGTTCGTTTTGGGGTTCGTGTTAGGGTTCGGGTAAATGTTAGGTTTCGAGTTAGGGTTAGTTTAGGGTTAGTGTTAGTGTTAGGGTTAGGGTTAGGGTTCGTGTTGGGTTTACGGTTGGGGTTAGGGTTAGGGTTCGGGTTAGGTTTGGGGTTCGGGTTAGGGTTAGGTTTAGGGTTGGGGTTAGGGGTGTTGATTAGTGGTAGTGTTAGGGTTAGTTTTGGGTTTTAGTTTAGGTTTAGAGTTATTGTTAGGTTAGTGTTTGGTTTAGTGTTGGGGTTAGGGTTGGGTTTAGGTTTAGCGTTACTCTTAGGTTTAGGGTTACAAAGGTTTAGGGTTAGGGTTAGGGATAGGGCAAGAGTTGGGGTTAGTGTTGGGGTTGGGGTTATGTTTGGGGTTTGGTTTAGGGTTAGGGTTAGGTTTGGGGTTAGCGTTACTCTTGGGTTTAGGGTTAGAAGGGTTTAGGGTTCGGGTTAGGGTAAGGATAGGGTTAGGGTTAAGGGTGTTGGTTAGGGATAGTGTTAGGTTTAGTTTTGGGGTTTGGTTTGGGGGTTAGGTTTGGGGTTGGGTTTGGGGTTTGGTTTGGGGTCAGGGTTGGGATTATGTTTGGGGTTAGCATTACTCTTGGGTTTGGGGTTACAAGGGTTTAGGATTAGGGTTGGGGATAGGGCTTGGGGTTGGGTTTAGTGTTGGGGTTAGGGTTATGTTTGGGGTTTGGTTTGGGGTTATGTTTGGGGTTGAGGCTTACTCTTGGTTTTAGGGTAGAAGAGGCTTAGGGGTTACGGTTGGGGTTAGGGGTTGGGGTTAATGTTGGGGTTGAGGCTTAGGGTAAGTGTTTGGTTTAGGGTTAGGATTAGGGTTAGGATTTGTTTTAGTGTTGGGGTTAGTGTTGGGGTTAGCGTCACTCTTAGGTTTAGGGTAAGAAGAGGCTCAGGGTTGCGGTTAGGGATAGTGTTAGGGTTAGGCTTGGGGTTAGGGTTTGGTTTAGGGTTGGGACTAGGTTTGGGGTTTGGTTTGGGGTTAGGGTTAGTGTTGGGGTTAGCGTTACTCATGGGTTTGGGGTTAGAAAGGTTTGGGGTTAGGGATAGGGTTAGGGGTTGGGGTTAAGGTAAGGGTTGGGTTTGGGGTTGGGGTTTGGTTTGGGGTTGGGGTTATTGTTGGTGTTTGGGGTTGGCGTTGGGGTTAGCGTTACTGTTGGGTTTAAGTTTGGGTTTGGGGTCAGGGTCAGGGGTCAGGGTCAGGTAGTTGTTAGGGTTAGCGTTAGGGTTACCATTAGCGTTAGGGTTAGCGTTAGGTTTGGGGTTAGGGGTTAGGGTTAGTGTTAGGAAAAGGATTAGGTTTTAGCGTTAGGGTTGGTTGTGGGGCTAAAGTGGGGGTTGGGGTTGGGTTGAGGTTGAGGTTATGGTTGGGACTGGGCTTGGGGTTATAATTGTTGTTGGTTTTAGTGTTGGGTTTGGGGATAGGGTGAGGGTTGGGGTTAGAGTTAGGGTTAGGATTGGGGTTGAAGTTAGTGTTGGGGTTGGGGTTAGGGTTAGTGTTGGGTTACAGTTAGGGTTAGGGTTCGTATTAGGGTTAGTTTAGGGTTAGTGATAGGTTTAGGGTTAGGCTTAGGTTTCGTGTTAGGGTTCGTGTTAGGCTTCGTTTTAGGGTTAGGATTAGGGTTCGGGTTAGGGTTAGGGTTCGGGTTAGGGTTAGGGTTCGTGTTAGGCTTATTTTAGGGTTGGTGTTAGGGTTAGGGTTAGGGTTAATATTCGTGTTAGTGTTAGGGTTAGGGTTCGGGTTGGGTAGGATTCGGGTTAGTGTTAGGGTTCGGGTTCGGGTAAGGTAAGGTAAGGGTTAGGGTTAGGGTTGGGGTTTGGGTTGGGGTTATGGGTTAGGGTTAGGATTAGGGTTAGGGTTAGGGTGAGGGTTAGGATTACGGTTGGGGGTTAAGGTTAGTGTTAGGATTAGGGTTAGGGGTTAAGGTTAGGGTTAGTGTTAGGGGTATCATTAGGTTTAGAGTTAGGGTTAGGTTTGGGGTTGGGGTGAAGGTTGAGGTTGAGGTTAGTGTTGGGACTTGAGTTGAGGTTAGGGTTGGGATTGTGGTTGAGTTTAGGGTTGAGGTTGGGTTAGGGTTATGGTTGGGTTTAGGGATAGGTTTAGGGTTAGGATTGGGGTTGAAATTAGCCTTGGGGTTGGGGTTAGGAGTTAGTGTTGTGTTACAGTTAGGGTTTTGGTTGGTGTTAGGGTTAGTATAGCGTTAGTGTTAAGTTTATGGTTCGGGCGAGGGACAGGTTTAGGAGTAGGGCTAGTGCTAGCGCTAGGGATTGGGCTAGGTTTAGGGTTAGTGTTTAGTGTTATGTTTAGGGTTAGATTTAAGTGTAGGGATAGGGTGAGGGGTTAGTGTTAGGGTTATTGTTAGGGATAGTTTTAAGGTTAAGGTTAGCGTTAGGGATGAGGTTAGGGTTAGCGTTAGGTTTTGGGGTTAGTGTTAAGTTTATGGTTCGGGCTGGGGATAGGTTTGGGACTAGGGCTAGTGCTAGCACTAGGGATTGGGCTAGGGTTAGGGCTAGGGTTAGGGTAACGGTTTAGTGTTATGTTTAAGGTTAGAGGTAAGTGTAGGGATAGGGTGAGGGTTGGGGTTATGTTTAGGGTTAGGGATAGTGCTAGGGTTAAGGTGAGGGTTAGGGATGAGGGTTAGGGTAGGTTTTGTGTTAGGGTTAGCGTTAGGGTTAGGCTTAGGGTTAGGTTTTGGTTTAGGGTTAGGATTAGGGTTAGGGTTTGGTTTAGGGTTAGGGTTAGTGTTGGGGTTAGTGTGACTCTCAGGTTTAGGGTTAGAAAGGTTTAGGGGTTGGGGTTGGGGTTAGGGGTAAGGGTTAAGGTAAGTGTTAGGTTTAGGGTTGGGGTTTGGTTTAGGGTTAAGGTTAGTGTTATTGCTTAGGGTTGGTGTTCGGGTTAGGGTTACTGTAAGGGGTTGGGTTTTGGTTTGGGGCCGGGTCAGGGTCAGGGTCAGGGTAGTTGTTGGGGTTAGCGTTAGGTTTACCATTAGCGTTAGGGTTAGGGTTGGGGTTACGGTTAGGGATTAGTGTTAGGGTTAGGTTGGGGTTAGGGTCAGGGGAGGGTTAGGATTAGGGTTAGGGTTAGGGGTGGGTTGGGGTTAGGGTTGGGGTTGGGGTTAGGGGTTAGGGTTAGGGTTAGGGTTAGGGTTTAGGGTTAGGGTTAGGATTAGGGTTAGGGTTAGGGTTAGGGTTAGGGGTTAGGGGTAGGGGTAGGGTTTCGATTAGGGTTTAGGGTTAGGGACAGGGGTTAGGGTTAGGGTTGGGGTTGGGGTTTAGGGTTAGGGTTAGGGTTAGGGGTGTTGGTTAGGGATACTCATAGGGTTGGTTTCAGGGTTTGGTTTAGGGTTAGGGTTAGGGTTAGGGTTATTGTTTGGTTTGGGGTTATGTTTAGGGTTAGGTTTGGGGTTAGCGTTACTCTTGGGTTTAGGGTTACAAGAGGTTTGGGGTTATGGTTAGGGACAGGGCTTAGAGTTCGAGTTAGTGTTGAGATTAGGGTTATGTTTCGGGTTTGGTTTAGGTTTAGGGTTAGGTTTGAGTTAGCGTTACTCTTAGGTTTAGGGTAAGTAGGGTTTAGGGTTACAGTTGGGGTTGGGGTTAGGTTTGGTGTTAGGGTTAGCTTAGGGTTGGGTTTTGGTTTAGGGTTAGGATTAGGTTTGGGGTTTGGTTTAGGGTTAGGGTTAGTGTTGGGGTTAGCGTGACTCTCAGGTTTAGGGTTAAAGGTTTAGGGTTAGGGTTGGGGTTAGGGATAAGGGTTAAGGTAAGTGTTAGGTTTGGGGTTGGGGTTTGGTTTAGGGTTGGGGTTAGTGTTATTGTTTGGGGTTAGTGTTGGGGTTGGGGTTACTGTAAGGGTTGGGTTTAGGTTTGGGGCCAGGGGTCAGGGTCAGGGTCAGGGTAGTTGTTGGGGTTGGCCTTGGGTTTACCATTAGCGTTGGGGTTAGGGTTGGGGTTAGGTTTGGGGTTAGGGATTAGTGTTAGGGGTTGGGTTGGGGTTAGGGTTAGGGAGGGTTAGGGGTTAGGGTTAGGGTTAGGGGTGGGTTAGGGTTGGGATTTGGGTTAGGGGTTTTGGTTGGGGTTAGGGGTTCAGGTTAGGGTTAGGGTTTGGGTTAGGGTTGGGGTTTAGTGTTAGGGTTAGGGTTAGGGTTAGGATTAGGGTTAGGGTTAGGGTTTGGTTTAGGGTTAGGGGTTAGTGTTGGTGTTAGGATTAGGGTTAAGGGTTAGGGTTAGGGTTACTGTTAGGGGTTATCGTTGGGGTTGGGGGTTCGGGTTAAGGTTGGGGTTGAGGTTAGGGTTGAGTTTGAGGCTAGTGTTGGGACTTGGGTTGGGTTTAGGGTTGGGATTGTGGTTGGGTTTAGTGTTGGGGTTGGGGGTTGGGGTTAGGGTTGGGTTTAGGGTTAGGTTTTGGGTTAGGATTGGGGTTGAAATTAGCCTTGGGGTTGGGGTTAGGGTTAGTGTTCTGTCACAGTTAGGGTTAGGATTGGTGTTAGGGTTAGTTTAGCGTTAGTGTTAAGTTTATGGTTCGGGCTAGGGATAGGTTTAGGACTAGGGCTAGTTCTAGCGCTAGGGATTGGGCTAGGGTTGGGGCTAGGGTTGGGGTTGGTGTTTAGTGTTCTGTTTCGGGTTAGAGTTAAGTGTAGGGATAGGGTGAGGGGTTAGGGGTTATGTTTAGGGGTTATGGATAGTGTTAGGGGTTAAGGTGAGGGTTAGGGATGAGGGTTAGGGTTAGGTTTTGGGTTGGGGTTAAGGTTGGGGTTAGGGTTAGGGTAAGTGTTACGCTTGGGTTTGGGGTTAGGGTTAGGGTTGGGGTTAGAGTAAGAGATTGGGGTTATGGGTTGGGGTTGGGGTTAGGGTTTAGTTTGGGGTTGGGGCTGGGGTTAGCATTAGCGTTACTCTTGGGTTTAGTGTTAGAAGGTTTAGGGTTCGGGTTGGGGTTAGGGATAGGGTTGGGGTTAGGGGTGTTGGTTAGGGATAGTGTTTTGGTTAGTTTTACGGTTTGGTTTAGGGTTGGGGTTGGGGTTAGGTTTAAGGTTTGGTTTAGGGTTAGGGTTAGGATTAGTTTTAGGGTTAGCGTTACTCTTAGGTTTGGGGTTACAAGAGGTTTGGGGTTAGGGTTAGGGACAGGGCTTGGAGTTAGGGTTGGTGTTGGAGTTAGGGTTATGTTTAGGGTTTGGTTTGGGGTTGGGGTTGGGTTTGGGGTTAGCGTTACTCTTGGGTTTAGGGTAAGAAGGGTTTGGGGTTACAGTGGGGTTAGGGGTTAGGGTTAATATTAGGGTTGGGCTTAGGGTAAGTGTTTGGTTTGGGGTTGGGATTAGGGTTAGGGTTTGTTTTAGTGTTAGGGTTAGTGTTGGGGTTGGCGTTACTCTTGGGTTTAGGGTTAGAAAGGTTTGGGGTTATGGTTGGGGTTATGGGTTGGGGTTAAGGTATGGGTTGGGTTTGGGGTTAGGGTTTGGTTTAGGATAGGGTTAGTGTCAGTGTTTGGGTTTACTGTTAGGGTTAGGGTTACTGTTAGGGTTAGGTTTGGGTTTGGGGTCAGGGGTTGGGGTTTAGTCTTGGGATTAAGTTTGGGGGTTGGGGTTAGGGTTGGTGTTAGGAGTTTTCATTAGGTTTAGGGTTAGGGTTAAGGTTGGGGTTAGGGTTGGGGTTGAGGTTGAGGTTAGTGTTGGGACTTGGGTTGTGGTTAGGGGTTGGGATTGTGGTTGGGTTTAGGGTTGGGTTTGGGGCTAGGGTGAGGGTTGGGGTTAGAGTTTGGGGTTAGGATTGGGGTTGAAATTAGCGTTGGGGTTGGGATTAGGGTTAGTGTTGGGTTACAGTTAGGGTTAGGTTTCGTGTTAGGGTTAGTTTAGGGTTAGTGTTAGGGTTAGGGATAGGGTTCGTGTTAGGGATAGTTTAGGGTGAGTGTTATGGTTAGGGTTAGTGTTCGTTTTAGGGTTCGTGTTAGGGTTCGGGTAAATGTTGGGTTTCGAGTTAGGGTTAGTTTAGGGTTAGTGTTAGTGTTAGGGTTAGGGTTAGGGTTCGTGTTAGGTTTACGGTTAGGGTTAGGGTTAGGGTTCGGGTTAGGTTTAGGGTTCGGGTTAGGGTTAGGTTTAGGGTTAGGGTTAGGGGTGTTGATTAGTGGTAGTGTTAGGGTTAGTTTTAGGTTTTAGTTTAGGTTTAGAGTTATTGTTAGGTTAGTGTTTGGTTTAGTGTTGGGGTTAGGGTTGGGTTTAGGTTTAGCGTTACTCTTGGGTTTAGGGTTACAAAGGTTTGGGGTTAGGGTTAGGGATAGGGCAAAGTTAGGGTTAGTGTTGGGGTTGGGGTTATGTTTAGGGTTTGGTTTGGGGTTGGGGTTGGGTTTGGGGTTAGCGTTACTCTTGGGTTTAGGGTTAGAAGAGGTTTGGGGTTCGGGTTGGGGTAAGGATAGGGTTAGGGTTAAGGGTGTTGGTTAGGGATAGTGTTAGGTTTAGTTTTAGGGGTTTGGTTTTAGGGTTAGGTTTAGGGTTAGGTTTGGGGTTTAGTTTAGGGTCAGGGTTAGGGATTATGTTTAGGGTTAGCATTACTCTTAGGTTTAGGGTTACAAGAGGTTTAGGATTAGGGTTGAGGATAGGGCTTAGGGTTGGGTTTAGTGTTGGGGTAGGGGTTATGTTTAGGGTTTGGTTTAGGGTTATGTTTGGGGTTAGGCTTACTCTTAGTTTTAGGGTAAGAAGAGGCTTAGGGTTACGGTTGGGGTTAGGGGTTAGGGTTAATGTTGGGGTTAGGCTTAGGGTAAGTGTTTGGTTTGGGGTTAGGATTAGGGTTGGGATTTGTTTTAGTGTTAGGGTTAGTGTTGGGGTTAGCGTCACTCTTGGGTTTAGGGTAAGAAGAGGCTCAGGGTTACGGTTAGGGATAGTGTTAGGGTTGAGGCTTAGGGTTAGAGTTTGGTTTAGGGTTAGGACTAGGTTTGGGGTTTGGTTTGGGGTTAGGGTTAGTGTTGGGGTTAGCGTTACTCATAGGTTTAGGGTTAGAAAGGTTTAGGGTTAGGGATAGGGTTAGGGGTTGGGGTTAAGGTAAGGGTTGGGTTTGGGGTTGGGGTTTGGTTTAGGGTTAGGGTTATTGTTGGTGTTTAGGGTTAGCGTTAGGGTTAGCGTTACTGTTAGGTTTAAGTTTAGGTTTAGGGTCAGGGTCAGGGTCAGGGTCAGGTAATTGTTAGGGTTAGCGTTAGGGTTACCATTAGCGTTAGGGTTAGCGTTAGGTTTAGGGTTAGGGGTTAGGGTTAGTGTTAGGAAAGGATTAGGTTTTAGCGTTAGGGTTAGTTGTGGGGCTAAAGTGGGGGTTGGGGTTGGGTTGAGGTTGAGGTTATGGTTGGGACTGGGCTTGGGGTTATAATTGTTGTTGGTTTTAGTGTTGGGTTTGGGGATAGGGTGAGGGTTGGGGGTTAGAGTTAGGGTTAGGATTGGGGTTGAAGTTAGTGTTGGGGTTGGGGTTAGGGTTAGTGTTGGGTTACAGTTAGGGTTAGGGTTCGTATTAGGGTTAGTTTAGGGTTAGTGATAGGTTTAGGGTTAGGCTTAGGTTTCGTGTTAGGGTTCGTGTTAGGCTTCGTTTTAGGGTTAGGATTAGGGTTCGGGTTAGGGTTAGGGTTCGGGTTAGGGTTAGGGATTCGTGTTAGGCTTATTTTAGGGTTGGTGTTAGGGTTAGGGTTAGGGTTAATATTCGTGTTAGTGTTAGGGTTAGGGTTCGGGTTAGGGTAGGATTCGGGTTAGTGTTAGGGTTCGGGTTCGGGTAAAGGTAAGGTAAGGGTTAGGGTTAGGGTTAGGGTTTGGGTTAGGGTTATGGGTTGGGGTTAGGATTAGGGTTAGGGTTAGGGTGAGGGTTAGGATTACGGTTGGGGGTTAAGGTTAGTGTTAGGATTAGGGTTAGGGGTTAAGGTTAGGGTTAGTGTTAGGGGTATCATTAGGTTTAGAGTTAGGGTTAAATTTGGGGTTGGGGTGAAGGTTGAGGTTGAGGTTAGTGTTGGGACTTGAGTTGAGGTTAGGGTTGGGATTGTGGTTGAGTTTAGGGTTGAGGTTGGGTTAGGGTTATGGTTGGGTTTAGGGATAGGTTTAGGGTTAGGATTGGGGTTGAAATTAGCCTTGGGGTTGGGGTTAGAGTTAGTGTTGTGTTACAGTTAGGGTTTTGGTTGGTGTTAGGGTTAGTATAGCGTTAGTGTTAAGTTTATGGTTCGGGCGAGGGACAGGTTTAGGAGTAGGGCTAGTGCTAGCGCTAGGGATTGGGCTAGGTTTAGGGTTAGTGTTTAGTGTTATGTTTAGGGTTAGATTTAAGTGTAGGGATAGGGTGAGGGGTTAGTGTTAGGGTTATTGTTAGGGATAGTTTTAAGGTTAAGGTTAGCGTTAGGGATGAGGGTTAGGGTTAGCGTTAGGTTTTGGGGTTAGTGTTAAGTTTATGGTTCGGGCTAGGGATAGGTTTGGGACTAGGGCTAGTGCTAGCACTAGGGATTGGGCTAGGGTTAGGGCTAGGGTTAGGGTAACGGTTTAGTGTTATGTTTAAGGTTAGAGGTAAGTGTAGGGATAGGGTGAGGGTTAGGGTTATGTTTAGGGTTTGGGATAGTGCTGGGGAGTTAAGGTGAGGGTTAGGGATGAGGGTTAGGGTTGGGTTTTGTGTTAGGGTTAGCGTTAGGGTTAGGCTTAGGGTTAGGTTTTGGTTTAGGGTTAGGATTAGGGTTAGGATTTGGTTTAGGGTTAGGGTTAGTGTTGGGGTTAGTGTGACTCTCAGGTTTAGGGTTAGAAAGGTTTTAGGGTTAGGGTTAGGGTTAGGGGTAAGGGTTAAGGTAAGTGTTAGGTTTAGGGTTAGGGTTTGGTTTGGGGTTAAGGTTAGTGTTATTGCTTGGGGTTAGTGTTCGGGTTAGGGTTACTGTAGGGTTAGGTTTGGGTTTAGGGCCGGGTCAGGGTCAGGGTCAGGGTAGTTGTTGGGGTTAGCGTTAGGTTTACCATTAGCGTTGGGGTTAGGGTTGAGGGTTACGGTTGGGGATTAGTGTTAGGGGTTGGGTTGGGGTTAGGGTCAGGGGAGGGTTAGGATTAGGGTTAGGGTTAGGGGTGGGTTGGGGTTGGGGTTAGGGTTAGGGTTAGGGGTTGGGGTTAGGGTTAGGGGTTAGGGGTTTAGGGTTAGGGTTAGGATTAAGGTTAGGGTTAGGGTTAGGGTTAGGGGTTAGGGGGTAGGGGTAGGGTTTCGATTAGGGTTAGGGTTAGGGACAGGGGTTGGGGTTGGGGTTGGGGTTGGGGTTTAGGGTTAGGGTTAGGGTTAGGGGTGTTGGTTAGGGATACTCATGGGGTTGGTTTCAGGGTTTGGTTTAGGGTTAGGGTTAGGGTTAGGGTTATTGTTTGGTTTAGGGTTATGTTTAGGGTTAGGTTTAGGGTTAGCGTTACTCTTAGGTTTAGGGTTACAAGAGGTTTAGGGTTATGGTTAGGGACAGGGCTTAGAGTTCGAGTTAGTGTTGAGATTAGGGTTATGTTTCGGGTTTGGTTTAGGTTTAGGGTTAGGTTTGAGTTAGCGTTACTCTTGGGTTTAGGGTAAGTAGGGTTTAGAGTTACAGTTAGGGTTAGGGTTAGGTTTGGTGTTAGGGTTAGCTTAGGGTTGGGTTTTGGTTTAGGGTTAGGATTAGGTTTGGGGTTTGGTTTAGGGTTAGGGTTAGTGTTGGGGTTAGCGTGACTCTCAGGTTTAGGGTTAAAGGTTTAGGGTTAGGGTTAGGGTTAGGGATAAGGGTTAAGGTAAGTGTTAGGTTTAGGGTTGGGGTTTGGTTTGGGGTTAGGGTTAGTGTTATTGTTTGGGGTTAGTGTTGGGGTTAGGGTTACTGTAAGGGTTGGGTTTGGGTTTGGGGCCAGGGGTCAGGGGTCAGGGTCAGGGTGGTGTTGGGGTTAGCCTTGGGTTTACCATTAGCGTTGGGGTTGGGGTTGGGGTTGGGTTTAGGGTTAGGGATTAGTGTTGGGGTTAGGTTGGGGTTAGGGTTAGGGAGGGTTAGGGGTTGGGGTTAGGGTTAGGGGTGGGTTAGGGTTAGGATTTGGGTTAGGGGTTTTGGTTGGGGTTAGGGGTTCAGGTTGGGGTTGGGGTTTGGGTTAGGGTTGGGGTTTAGTGTTAGGGTTAGGGTTAGGGTTAGGATTAGGGTTGGGGTTGGGGTTTGGTTTAGGGTTAGGGGTTAGTGTTAGTGTTAGGATTAGAGTTAAGGGTTAGGGTTAGGGTTACTGTTAGGGGTTATCGTTAGGGTTAGGGTTCAGGTTAAGGTTGGGGTTGAGGTTAGGGTTGAGTTTGAGGCTAGTGTTGGGACTTGGGTTGGGTTTAGGGTTGGGATTGTGGTTGGGTTTAGTGTTGGGGTTGGGGTTAGGGTTAGGGTTGGGTTTAGGGTTAGGTTTTGGGTTAGGATTGGGGTTGAAATTAGCCTTGGGGTTGGGGTTAGAGTTAGTGTTCTGTCACAGTTAGGGTTAGGATTGGTGTTAGGGTTAGTTTAGCGTTAGTGTTAAGTTTATGGTTCGGGCTAGGGATAGGTTTAGGACTAGGGCTAGTTCTAGCGCTAGGGATTGGGCTAGGGTTAGGGGCTGGGGTTAGGGGTTAGTGTTTAGTGTTCTGTTTCGGGTTAGAGTTAAGTGTAGGGATAGGGTGAGGGTTAGGGGTTATGTTTGGGGTTATGGATAGTGTTAGAGTTAAGGTGAGGGTTAGGGATGAGGGTTGGGGTTAGGTTTTGGGTTGGGGTTAGGGTTGGGGTTAGGGTTTAGGGTAAGTGTTACGCTTAGGTTTGGGGTTAGGGTTGGGGTTAGGGGTTAGGGTAAGAGATTGGGGTTATGGGTTGGGGTTGGGGTTAGGGTTTGGTTTAGGGGTTAGGGCTAGGGTTAGCATTAGCGTTACTCTTGGGTTTAGTGTTAGAAGGTTTAGGGTTCGGGTTAGGGTTGGGGATAGGGTTAGGGTTAGGGGTGTTGGTTAGGGATAGTGTTTTGGTTAGTTTTACGGTTTGGTTTAGGGTTAGGGTTAGGGTTAGGTTTAAGGTTTGGTTTAGGGTTAGGGTTAGGATTAGTTTTAGGGTTAGCGTTACTCTTGGGTTTGGGGTTACAAGAGGTTTAGGGTTGGGGTTAGGGACAGGGCTTGGAGTTGGGGTTAGTGTTGGAGTTGGGGTTATGTTTGGGGTTTGGTTTGGGGTTGGGGTTGGGTTTAGGGTTAGCGTTACTCTTAGGTTTAGGGTAAGAAGGGTTTAGGGTTACAGTTAGGGTTAGGGGTTAGGGTTAATATTGGGGTTAGGCTTAGGGTAAGTGTTTGGTTTAGGGTTAGGATTAGGGTTAGAGTTTGTTTTAGTGTTGGGGTTAGTGTTAGGGTTAGCGTTACTCTTAGGTTTAGGGTTAGAAAGGTTTGGGGTTATGGTTGGGGTTATGGGTTGGGGTTAAGGTATGGGTTAGGTTTAGGGTTGGGGTTTGGTTTAGGATAGGGTTAGTGTCAGTGTTTGGGTTTACTGTTGGGGTTAGGGTTACTGTTGGGGTTGGGTTTAGGTTTAGGGGTCAGGGGTTGGGGTTAGTCTTAGGATTAAGTTTGGGGGTTAGGGTTGGGGTTAGTGTTAGGAGTTTTCATTAGGTTTAGGGTTAGGGTTAAGGTTGGGGTTAGGGTTGGGGTTGAGGTTGAGGTTAGTGTTGGGACTTGGGTTGTGGTTAGGGTTGGGATTGTGGTTGGGTTTAGGGTTGGGTTTGGGGCTAGGGTGAGGGTTGGGGTTAGAGTTAGGGTTAGGATTGGGGTTGAAATTGGCGTTGGGGTTGGGATTAGGGTTAGTGTTGGGTTACAGTTAGGGTTGGGTTTCGTGTTAGGGTTAGTTTAGGGTTAGTGTTAGAGTTAGGGATAGGGTTCGTGTTAGGGATAGTTTAGGGTGAGTGTTATGGTTAGGGTTAGTGTTCGTTTTGGGGTTCGTGTTAGGGTTCGGGTAAATGTTAGGTTTCGAGTTAGGGTTAGTTTAGGGTTAGTGTTAGTGTTGGGGTTAGGGTTAGGGTTCGTGTTGGGTTTACGGTTGGGGTTAGGGTTAGGGTTCGGGTTAGGTTTGGGGTTCGGGTTAGGGTTAGGTTTAGGGTTAGGGTTAGGGGTGTTGATTAGTGGTAGTGTTAGGGTTAGTTTTAGGTTTTAGTTTGGGTTTAGGGTTATTGTTAGGTTAGTGTTTGGTTTAGTGTTAGGGTTAGGGTTGGGTTTAGGTTTAGCGTTACTCTTGGGTTTAGGGTTACAAGGTTTAGGGTTAGGGTTAGGGATAGGGCAAGAGTTAGGGTTAGTGTTGGGGTTGGGGTTATGTTTGGGGTTTGGTTTAGGGTTAGGGTTGGGTTTGGGGTTAGCGTTACTCTTAGGTTTAGGGTTAGAAGAGGTTTGGGGTTCGGGTTAGGGTAAGGATAGGGTTAGGGTTAAGGGTGTTGGTTAGGGATAGTGTTAGGTTTAGTTTTGGGGTTTGGTTTTAGGGTTGGGTTTGGGGTTGGGTTTGGGGTTTGGTTTAGGGTCAGGGTTGGGATTATGTTTGGGGTTAGCATTACTCTTGGGTTTAGGGTTACAAGAGGTTTAGGATTAGGGTTAAGGATAGGGCTTAGAGTTAGGTTTAGTGTTGGGGTAAGGGTTATGTTTGGGGTTTGGTTTGGGGTTATGTTTGGGGTTAGGCTTACTCTTGGTTTTAGGGTAAGAAGGGCTTAGGGTTACGGTTGGGGTTAGGGGTTAGGGTTAATGTTAGGGGTTAGGCTTAGGGTAAGTGTTTGGTTTAGGGTTAGGATTAGGGTTAGGATTTGTTTTAGTGTTGGGGTTAGTGTTGGGGTTAGCGTCACTCTTGGGTTTAGGGTAAGAAGAGGCTCAGGGGTTACGGTTGGGGATAGTGTTAGGGTTAGGCTTAGGGTTAGGGTTTGGTTTAGGGTTAGGACTAGGTTTGGGGTTTGGTTTGGGGTTAGGGTTAGTGTTGGGGTTAGCGTTACTCATAGGTTTAGGGTTAGAAAGGTTTAGGGTTAGGGATAGGGTTAGGGGTTGGGGTTAAGGTAAGGGTTAGGTTTAGGGTTAGGGTTTGGTTTAGGGTTAGGGTTATTGTTAGTGTTTAGGGTTAGCGTTAGGGTTAGCGTTACTGTTAGGTTTAAGTTTAGGTTTAGGGTCAGGGTCAGGGGTCAGGGTCAGGGTAATTGTTAGGGTTAGCGTTAGGGTTACCATTAGCGTTAGGGTTAGCGTTAGGTTTAGGGTTAGGGGTTAGGGTTAGTGTTAGGAAAAGGATTAGGTTTTAGCGTTAGGGTTAGTTGTAGGGGCTAAAGTGGGGGTTGGGGTTGGGTTGAGGTTGAGGTTATGGTTGGGACTGGGCTTAGGGTTATAATTGTTGTTGGTTTTAGTGTTGGGTTTGGGGATAGGGTGAGGGTTGGGGTTAGAGTTAGGGTTAGGATTGGGGTTGAAGTTAGTGTTGGGGTTGGGGTTAGGGTTAGTGTTGGGTTACAGTTAGGGTTAGGGTTCGTATTAGGGTTAGTTTAGGGTTAGTGATAGGTTTAGGGTTAGGCTTAGGTTTCGTGTTAGGGTTCGTGTTAGGCTTCGTTTTAGGGTTAGGATTAGGGTTCGGGTTAGGGTTAGGGTTCGGGTTAGGGTTAGGGATTCGTGTTAGGCTTATTTTAGGGTTGGTGTTAGGGTTAGGGTTAGGGTTAATATTCGTGTTAGTGTTAGGGTTAGGGTTCGGGTTAGGGTAGGATTCGGGTTAGTGTTAGGGTTCGGGTTCGGGTAAAGGTTAGGTAAGGGTTAGGGTTAGGGTTAGGGTTTGGGTTGGGGTTATGGGTTAGGGTTAGGATTAGGGTTAGGGTTGGGGTGAGGGTTAGGATTACGGTTGGGGGTTAAGGTTAGTGTTAGGATTAGGGTTAGGGGTTAGGGTTAGGGTTAGTGTTAGGGGTATCATTAGGTTTAGGGTTAGGGTTAAATTTGGGGTTGGGGTGAAGGTTGAGGTTGAGGTTAGTGTTGGGACTTGAGTTGGGGTTAGGGTTGGGATTGTGGTTGAGTTTAGGGTTGAGGTTGGGTTAGGGTTATGGTTGGGTTTAGGGATAGGTTTAGGGTTAGGATTGGGGTTGAAATTAGCCTTGGGGTTGGGGTTAGAGTTAGTGTTGTGTTACAGTTAGGGTTTTGGTTGGTGTTAGGGTTAGTATAGCGTTAGTGTTAAGTTTATGGTTCGGGCGAGGACAGGTTTAGGAGTAGGGCTAGTGCTAGCGCTAGGGATTGGGCTGGGTTTGGGGTTAGTGTTTAGTGTTATGTTTAGGGTTAGATTTAAGTGTAGGGATAGGGTGAGGGTTAGTGTTAGGGTTATTGTTAGGGATAGTTTTAAGGTTAAGGTTAGCGTTAGGGATGAGGGTTAGGGTTAGCGTTAGGTTTTGGGGTTAGTGTTAAGTTTATGGTTCGGGCTAGGGATAGGTTTGGGACTAGGGCTAGTGCTAGCACTAGGGATTGGGCTAGGGTTGGGGCTGGGGTTGGGGGTAACGGTTTGGTGTTATGTTTAAGGTTAGAGGTAAGTGTAGGGATAGGGTGAGGGGTTGGGGTTATGTTTGGGGTTAGGGATAGTGCTAGGGAGTTAAGGTGAGGGTTAGGGATGAGGGTTAGGGTTAGGTTTTGTGTTAGGGTTAGCGTTGGGGTTAGGCTTAGGGTTGGGTTTTGGTTTAGGGTTAGGATTAGGGTTGGGATTTGGTTTAGGGTTAGGGTTAGTGTTGGGGTTAGTGTGACTCTCAGGTTTAGGGTTAGAAAGGTTTAGGGTTAGGGTTAGGGTTAGGGGTTAAGGGTTAAGGTAAGTGTTGGGTTTAGGGTTTGGGTTTGGTTTAGGGTTAAGGTTAGTGTTATTGCTTAGGGTTGGTGTTCGGGTTAGGGTTACTGTAAGGGTTGGGTTTGGGTTTGGGGCCGGGTCAGGGTCAGGGTCAGGGTAATTGTTGGGGTTAGCGTTGGGTTTACCATTAGCGTTAGGGTTAGGGGTTGGGGTTACGGTTGGGATTAGTGTTGGGGTTAGGTTGGGGTTAGGGTCAGGGGAGGGTTAGGATTAGGGTTAGGGTTAGGGGTGGGTTAGGGTTAGGGGTTTGGGGTTAGGGTTAGGGGTTAGGGTTTAGGGTTAGAGTTAGGGTTTAGGGTTGGGGTTAGGATTAAGGTTAGGGTTAGGGTTGGGGTTAGGGGTTAGGGGTAGGGGTAGGGTTTCGATTAGGGTTAGGGTTAGGGACAGGGGTTGGGGTTAGGGTTAGGGTTAGGGTTTAGGGTTAGGGTTAGGGTTAGGGGTGTTGGTTAGGGATACTCATAGGGTTAGTTTCAGGGTTTGGTTTAGGGTTAGGGTTAGGGTTGGGGTTATTGTTTGGTTTGGGGTTATGTTTGGGGTTAGGTTTAGGGTTAGCGTTACTCTTGGGTTTAGGGGTTACAAGAGGTTTGGGGTTATGGTTAGGGACAGGGCTTAGAGTTCGAGTTAGTGTTGAGATTAGGGTTATGTTTCGGGTTTGGTTTGGGTTTGGGGTTAGGTTTGAGTTAGCGTTACTCTTGGGTTTAGGGTAAGTAGAGGTTTAGAGTTACAGTTAGGGTTAGGGTTAGGTTTAGTGTTAGGGTTAGCTTAGGGTTGGGTTTTGGTTTGGGGTTAGGATTAGGTTTGGGGTTTGGTTTGGGGTTAGGGTTAGTGTTGGGGTTAGCGTGACTCTCAGGTTTAGGGTTAAAGGTTTGGGGTTAGGGTTAGGGTTAGGGATAAGGGTTAAGGTAAGTGTTAGGTTTAGGGTTAGGGGTTTGGTTTAGGGTTAGGGTTAGTGTTATTGTTTGGGGTTAGTGTTGGGGTTAGGGTTACTGTAAGGGTTAGGTTTGGGTTTAGGGCCAGGGTCAGGGTCAGGGTCAGGGTAGTGTTGGGGTTGGCCTTGGGTTTACCATTAGCGTTGGGGTTAGGGTTAGGGTTGGGTTTGGGGTTAGGGATTAGTGTTAGGGTTAGGTTGGGGTTAGGGTTAGGGGAGGGTTAGGGTTAGGGTTAGGGTTTGGGGTGGGTTAGGGTTGGGATTTGGGTTAGGGGTTTTGGTTAGGGTTGGGGGTTCAGGTTAGGGTTAGGGTTTGGGTTGGGGTTGGGGTTTAGTGTTAGGGTTAGGGTTAGGGTTAGGATTAGGGTTAGGGTTGGGGTTTGGTTTAGGGTTAGGGGTTGGTGTTAGTGTTAGGATTAGGGTTAAGGGTTAGGGTTGGGGTTACTGTTAGGGGTTATCGTTAGGGTTAGGGTTCGGGTTAAGGTTGGGGGTTGAGGTTAGGGTTGAGTTTGAGGCTAGTGTTGGGACTTGGGTTGGGTTTAGGGTTGGGATTGTGGTTGGGTTTAGTGTTGGGGTTGGGGTTAGGGTTAGGGTTGGGTTTAGGGTTAGGTTTTGGGTTAGGATTGGGGTTGAAATTAGCCTTGGGGTTGGGGTTAGAGTTAGTGTTCTGTCACAGTTAGGGTTAGGATTGGTGTTAGGGTTAGTTTAGCGTTAGTGTTAAGTTTATGGTTCGGGCTAGGGATAGGTTTAGGACTAGGGCTAGTTCTAGCGCTAGGGATTGGGCTAGGGTTAGGGGCTAGGGTTTAGGGTTAGTGTTTAGTGTTCTGTTTCGGGTTAGAGTTAAGTGTAGGGATAGGGTGAGGGGTTAGGGTTATGTTTAGGGTTATGGATAGTGTTAGAGTTAAGGTGAGGGTTAGGGATGAGGGTTAGGGGTTGGGTTTTGGGTTGGGGTTAAGGTTAGGGTTAGGGTTAGGGTAAGTGTTACGCTTAGGTTTGGGGTTAGGGTTGGGGTTAGGGTTAGAGTAAGAGATTAGGGTTATGGGTTAGGGTTAGGGTTGGGGTTTGGTTTGGGGTTAGGGCTAGGGTTAGCATTAGCGTTACTCTTAGGTTTAGTGTTAGAAGAGGTTTGGGGTTCGGGTTAGGGTTAGGGATAGGGTTAGGGTTAGGGGTGTTGGTTAGGGATAGTGTTTTGGTTAGTTTTACGGTTTGGTTTAGGGTTAGGGTTGGGGTTAGGTTTAAGGTTTGGTTTAGGGTTAGGGTTAGGATTAGTTTTAGGGTTAGCGTTACTCTTGGGTTTAGGGTTACAAGAGGTTTAGGGTTAGGGTTAGGGACAGGGCTTGGAGTTAGGGTTAGTGTTGGAGTTAGGGTTATGTTTAGGGTTTGGTTTGGGGTTAGGGTTAGGTTTAGGGTTAGCGTTACTCTTGGGTTTAGGGTAGAAGAGGTTTAGGGGTTACAGTAGGGTTAGGGGTTAGGGTTAATATTAGGGTTAGGCTTAGGGTAAGTGTTTGGTTTAGGGTTAGGATTAGGGTTGGGGTTTGTTTTAGTGTTAGGGTTAGTGTTAGGGTTAGCGTTACTCTTAGGTTTAGGGTTAGAAAAGGTTTGGGGTTATGGTTAGGGTTATGGGTTAGGGTTAAGGTATGGGTTAGGTTTAGGGTTGGGGTTTGGTTTAGGATAGGGTTAGTGTCAGTGTTTAGGTTTACTGTTAGGGTTAGGGTTACTGTTAGGGTTAGGTTTGGGTTTAGGGGTCAGGGGTTGGGGTTAGTCTTGGGATTAAGTTTAGGGGTTAGGGTTAGGGTTAGTGTTAGGAGTTTTCATTAGGTTTGGGGTTAGGGTTAAGGTTGGGGTTAGGGGTTAGGGTTGAGGTTGAGGTTAGTGTTGGGACTTGGGTTGTGGTTGGGGTTGGGATTGTGGTTGGGTTTAGGGTTGGGTTTGGGGCTAGGGTGAGGTTGGGGGTTAGGGTTAGGGTTAGGATTGGGGTTGAAATTAGCGTTGGGGTTGGGATTAGGGTTAGTGTTGGGTTACAGTTAGGGTTGGGTTTCGTGTTAGGGTTAGTTTAGGGTTAGTGTTAGGGTTAGGGATAGGGTTCGTGTTAGGGATAGTTTAGGGTGAGTGTTATGGTTAGGGTTAGTGTTCGTTTTAGGGTTCGTGTTAGGGTTCGGGTAAATGTTAGGTTTCGAGTTAGGGGTTAGTTTAGGGTTAGTGTTAGTGTTAGGGTTAGGGTTAGGGTTCGTGTTAGGTTTACGGTTAGGGTTAGGGTTAGGGTTCGGGTTAGGTTTAGGGTTCGGGTTAGGGTTAGGTTTAGGGTTAGGGTTAGGGGTGTTGATTAGTGGTAGTGTTAGGGTTAGTTTTAGGTTTTAGTTTAGGTTTAGAGTTATTGTTGGGTTAGTGTTTGGTTTAGTGTTAGGGTTAGGGTTGGGTTTGGGTTTAGCGTTACTCTTAGGTTTAGGGTTACAAAGGTTTAGGGTTAGGGTTAGGGATAGGGCAAGAGTTAGGGTTAGTGTTGGGGTTAGGGTTATGTTTGGGGTTTGGTTTAGGGTTAGGGTTAGGTTTAGGGTTAGCGTTACTCTTAGGTTTAGGGTTAAGAAGATTTTTAGGTTCGGGTTACGGTTGGGTTAAAGTTGGTTAGTGTTATGTGTTAGGCTTAGGTTTGGGGTTTGGTTTAGGGTTAGGATTAGGGTTAGGGTTTTGTTTAGGGTTAGGGTTAGGATTTTAGGGGTTAGCGTTACTCTTAGGTTTAGGGTTACAAAAGGTTTAGGTTTGGGGTTGGGGTTAGGGTTTAGGATTAGGGTTGGTGTTGGGGTTAGGGTTAGGTTTAGGGTTTGGTTTAGGGTTATGTTTAGGGTTTAGGTTTAGGTTTAGGTTTAGGGTTAGGTTAAGGTTAGTGTTAGGGGTTAGGGTTAGTGTTAGGGTTAGGGTTAGGGGAGTGTTGGTTTAGGGTTAGGGTTTGGTTTAGGGTTTTAGGGTTAGGGTTAGGTTTAGGGTTAGCGTTTACTCTTGGGTTTAGGGTAAGAAGAGGCTTAGGGTTACGGTTATGGTTAGTGTTAGGTTTAGTGTTAGGGTTAGGGTTAGAGGATTCTGTGTTTAGGGTTAGGACTAGGTTTATGGTTGGGGTTTGGTTTAGGTTTAGGGTTAGTGTTAGGGTTGGGGTTACTCATGGGTTTAGGGTTAGAAGGTTTAGGGTTGGGGTTAGGGTTAGGGTTAGGGTTTAGGTTAGTGTTAGGTTAGGGTTAGGGTTTGGTTTAGGGTTTAGGGTTATGGTTAGTGTTTAGGACGTTAGGGTTAGGGTTAGCGTTACTCTTAGCTTTAGGGTTAGAGAGGTTTACGGTTAGGTTTAGGGTTAGGGTTAGGTTTAGTGATTTTGGTTAGGATTAGGGTTATGGTTAGCGTTAGGGGTTAGGGTTCGGGTTAGGGTTTGGGGTTAGGTTTAGGGTTAGGGTTAGGGTTAGCGTTACTCTTAGGTTTAGGGTTAGAAGGGGTTTAGGGTTAGGGTTAGGGTTAGGGTTAGGGTTATGGTTGGGGTTAGGGGTTAGGGTTGGGGTTAGGATTGGGATTGGGGTTAGGGTTGGGATTTGGGTTGGGGTTGGGGTTAGGGTTAGGGTTGACATTACGGTTAGGGTTAGGGTTGGGTTTAGGGTTAGGATTGGTGTTGGTTTTAGGGTTAGGGTTAGGGTTAGTGTTAGGGGTTAGGGTTCGGGTTAGGGTTAGGTGCTAGGGTTTAGGGTTAGTGTTAGGGTTAGTGTTACTCTTCGGTTTAGGGTTAGGATTAGGGTTCGGGTTAGAGTTAGGGTTAGGGTTAGGGTTACTTTTCGTGTTAGGGTTAGGTTAGGGTTGGTGTTAGGTTTAGGGTTATGAGTTAGGGTTAGGTTTAGTGTTAGGGTTAGGGTTAGGGTTAGGGTTATGGTTGGGGTTAGGGGTTAGGGTTGGGGGTTAGGGTTGGGAATGGGGTTGGGGTTTGGGTTAGTTTTGGGGTTGCTTTTAGGGTTAGGGTTAGGGTTAGGGTTGCTGTTAGGGTTAGTGTTAGGTTTAGGTGATAGGGTTAGTGTTAGTGTTAGGGTTTAGGGTTAGGGATTAGGGTTAGGGTTAGGGTTAGGGTTAGCGTTACTCTTAAGTTTAGGGTTAGAAGGGGTTTAGGGTTACAGTTTGGGTTGGGGTTAGGGTTGGGACTTTTAGTGTTAAGGTTAGGGTTGGGGTTAGTGTTGGGTTTAGGGTCATGAGTTAGGGTTAGGTTCAGTGTTAGGGTTAGGGTTTAGGGTTAGGGTTGGGGTTGAGGGGTTAGGGTTGGGGTTAGGGTTTGGAGTGCGGTTTGGGTTTTGGTTAGTTTTAGGGGTTGCTTTTTAGGGTTAGGGTTAGGGTTAGGTTTGGTGTTAGGGTTAGGGTTAGGGCTAGGTTTGGGCTGATAGGGTTAGGGTTAGTGTTAGAGTTTAGGTTTAGGGTTAGGGTTAGGTTAGGGTTAGGGTTGGGGTTAGTGTTAGGGTTTTGTTAGGGTTATGGTTGAGGGTTAGGTTACAGTTAGGGTTAGGGTTAGCGTTACTCTTAGGTTTAGGGGTTGTGTTAGTTTTAGGGTTAGGGTTAGGGTTAGGCTTGGGGCTTTTGTTGGGATTAGGGTTACAGTTAGGGTTAGGGTTAGGGTTAGGGGTTAGGGTTCGTGTTAGGGGTTAGGGTTCGGGTTAGGGATAGGGGGATGGGTTAGGGTTAGGGTTAGGTTTAGGGTTAGCGTTACTCTTAGATTTGGGGTTAGGGTTAGGGGTTTAGGGTTAGGGTTAGGATTAGGGTTAGGGTTAGGGTTAGGGGTTTTGGTTTGGGCTAGGGTTAGGGTTAGGTTTAGGGTTAGAGTTTGGTTTGGGGTTGGGGTTAGGTGGGGTTCGGGTTAGGGTTTGGATTAGCGTTAGTGTTAAGGTTAGGGTTAGGGTTAGGGTTTCCATTACTCATAGGATTTGTGTTAGAAGAGGTTTAGGGTTAGGGTTAGGGTCAGGGGTTAGGGTTAGGGTTTAGGGTTAGCGTTATGGTTATGGTTAGTTTTAGGTTTAGTGTTAGGGTTAGGGTCAGGGTGTAGGGTTAGGGTTAGCATTAGTGTTAGGGTTAGGGTTATGTTTGGGGTTGGGGTTGGGGTTAGGGCTAGGGTTAGGGTTAAGGGTTTGAGTTAGGGTTAGGGGTTAGGTTTAGGGGTTAGTATTAGGGTTAGGGTTAGTGTTGGGTTTGTGTTTAGGGTTGAGTTTTTGTTAGGGTTGGGATAGGGGTTGGGGTTAGGGTTGGAATGTGGTTGGGTTTAGGGTTGGGGTTGGGTTTAGGGTTAGGGTTAGGGTTGGAGTTAGGGTTAGGTTTAGGGGTTAGGGTTAGGGTTAGCGTTAAGTTTTAGGGTTAGCATTAGTGTTACGGTTAGGGTTAGGTTAGGGTTAGGATTTAGGGTTAGGGTTAGGGTTAGGGTTTGGTTTAGGGTTAGTGTTAGTGTTAGGGTTAGGATTAGGGTTAGGGTTTCCGTTACTCTTGGGTTTAGGGTTAGAATAGGTTTAGGGTTAGGGACAGGGTTAGGGGTTGGGGTTAGGGTTAGGTTTAGTGTTATGGTTTGGTTTGGGGTTAGGGTTAGGGTTAGGGTTAGGGTTTAGGGGTTAGGGTTAGTGTTAGGGTTTAGGGTTAGCGTTAGGGTTAGTGTTAGTGTTAGGGTTAGGTTTAGGGTCAGAGTCAGGGTCAGGCTGTAGGGGTAAGAGTTAGCGTTAGGGTTAGGGTTTGGGGTTAAGGTTAGGGTTAGGTTTAGTGTTAGGGTTGGTGTTGCGTTTAGGGTTGAGTTTGGGTTTAGGGTTGGGATAGGGTTGGGGTTAGGGTTGGGATTGTGGTTGAGTTTAGGGTTGGGTTTGGGGTTAGGGTGGGGTTAGGGTTAAGTTTGGAGTTGGGGTTAGAGTTATGGTTGGGGTTAGGATTAGGTTTAGGGTTTGTTTTATGTTTAGCGTTATAGTTAGGGTTAGGTTTAGGGGTTAGGGTTAGGGTTAGCGTTAGGGTGTAGGGTTAGGGTTAGGGTTAGTGTTTAGGGTTAGGGTTAGGGGTTTGCTTAGGGTTAGGTTTAGTGTTAGGTTTATGGTTCGGGCTAGGAATAGGTTTAGGATTAGGGCTAGTGTTAGGGCTAGGTATAGGGCTAGGAATAGGGCTAGGGTTAGGGATAGTGTTAAGTGTTATGGTTAGGGTTACAGTTAAGGGTAGGGATAGGGTTAGGGGTTAGTGTTAGGGTTAGAGATAGTGTTAGGGTCAAGGTTAGGGTAGGGATTAGGGTTAAGGTTAGGGTTAGGTTTTAGGGTTAGGGTTATCTAAAGAGTTTAGGCTTAGGATATGTGTTAGAGTAAAAGTTAGGGTTAGGTTTAGAGTTAGGCCTAGGGCTAGGGTTAGGGTTAGTGTAGGTTTAGGGTAGGGTTGGTGTTGGGGTTAGGTTTATGGTTAAAGTTTGCGTTTCTATTAGGTTTATTGTTAGGGTTAGGGTTAGAGTTACGTTTAGTGTTAGGGTTAGAGGTTAGGGTTAGTGTTAGGTTTAGGGTTACGAGTTAGGGTTAGGTTTAGTGTTAGTGTTAGTGTTAGTGTTAGGGTTAAAGTTATGGTTGGGGTAGGGTTTAGGGTTGGGGTTAGGGTTGGGGTTTTGGTTAGGGTTGGGGTTGCTTTTAGGGTTAGGGATAGTGTTAGGGTTGCTGTTAGGGTTAGGGTTAGGGTTAGGGTTAGGTGATAGGGTTAGTGTTAGTGTTAGAGTTTAGAGTTAGGGTTAGGGTTAGGTTAGGGTTAGGGTTAGGGTTAGGGTTTGGGGTTATGGTTAGGGTTAGGGTTAGGGTTAGGGTTAGGGTTATGGTTAGGGTTAAGGTTAACATTAATCTTAGGTTTAGAGTTAGAAGAGTTTTAGAGTTAGGGTTAGGGTTTGGTTAAGGGGTTTTGGTTAGGGTTAAGGTTATGGTTAGGGATAGCATTAGGGTTAGGGGTTAGGGTTCCGGTTAGAGTTAAGGGTTAGGGTTAGTTTTAGGTTTAGGATTAGCGTTACTCTTAGGTTTAGGTTTAGAAGAGGTTCAGGGTTAGGGTTAGGATTAGGATTAGGGTTAGCGTTAGGGGTTTTGGTTTGGGCTAGGGTTAGGGTTAGGTTTAGGGTTATAGTTTGGTTTGGGGTTAGGGTTCGGGTTAGGATTAGGGTTTGGTTTAGGGTTAGTGTAAGGGTTAGGGTTAGGGTTTCCATTACTCATGGGGTTAGGGTTAGAAGAGGGTTTAGGATTAGGGTTAGGGTCAGAGGTTAGGGTTAGTGTTAGCTTTAGAGTTACGGGTTAGTGTTAAGTTTAGTGTTAGGGTTACGGTTAGGGTTAGGGTTAGGGTTATGTTTGTGGTAGGGGTTAGGGTTGGGGTTAGGGTTGGGAATGGGGTGGGGGTTTTGGTTAGTGTTTAGGTTGGGTTTAGTGTTAGGTTTAAGGTTAGGGTTGGTGTTAGGGTAAGGGTTAGGGTTAGGGTTTAGGGTTCAGGTTAGGGGTTAGGTTTAGGGTTTAGGGTTAGCATTAAGGTTAGGTTTAATGTTAGGATTAGGGTTGGGGTCAAGGTCAGTGTCAGGGTTTATGGTTAGAGTTAGCGTTAGGGTTAGCGTTAGCATTAAGGTTAGCGTTAGGTTTATGGTTAGGGTTAGGTTTAGGGGTTAAGGTTAGGGTTAGGGTTAGGTTTTGGTTAAAGTTAAGGTTAGGGTTTAGGTTATGGGTAGGATTAGGTGTTTTGGTTAGTGTTAGGTTTAGGTTTAGTGTTAGGGTTAGGGTTGGGTTAGTGTTAGGTTTATGGTTAGGATTAGGGTTAAGGTTAGGGTTAAGGTTAGGATTAGGTTTAGGTTTCGGTTTAGGGTTAGGGTTAAGTTTAGCATTAGGGTTAGGTTCAGGTTTCGGTTAAGGTTACGGTTAGGGTTAGTGTTCAGGGTTAGGATTAGAGTTCTGGTTTAGAGATAGGGTTTCGGAAAGTGTTAGGGTAGGTTTAGTGTCAGTTATGGTTAGGGTTAGGGTTAATGCTAGGGCTAGGGCAGGCCTATGGTTAGGGCTAATATTAAGTTTAAGGGTAGGTTTAGGGGTTGTGGTTAGGTTTGGGTTTGGGTTAAGGTTATGTTTAGGGTTTAGAGTTTAATGTTATGGCTAGGGTTAGGGGTTAGGGCTAGTGCTAGGGTTAGATCTAGGGCTGGGGCTGGGGTTAGGGGCTTGGGCTGGGGCTAGGGTTAGGGTTAGGGTTGGATAAGTTTTCGGGTTAATGTTAAGGGTAGGGGTAGTGTTGGGTTAGGTTTAGGTTAGGGTTAGGTGTAGGGGTAGGTTTGGGTTAGGTTTAGGATTAGGGGTGGGGGTAGAGGTATGGTTGGGTTATTTTTAGGTTTAGACGAGTTAGTGTTAGGGTTAGGGTTAGGGTTAGGGTTAGGGGTTAGGGTTAGGGTTAGGGTTAGGGTTCGGGTTGGGAGGGTTCAGTGTTAGGTTTTGAGTTAGGGTTAGGGTTATGGTTAGTTTTAGGGTTAGGGTTAAGGTTTGTGTTTAGGGCCAGATTGAGGGTTAGGGATCAGGGTTTTGGTAAAGGGTTAGGGTTATGGTTAAGGGTAGGGTTAGGGATTGAGGTTAGGGTTACGGTTAGCGTTAGGTTTGGATTAGCGTTAGCATTAGGGTTAATGCTAGGGCTAAATTCCAACACTTTCACTAACCTTAACCCAATTCTAACCCTAACCCAAACCCCAACAGATACCCCTACCCCTACCCCAACCCTACCCCTAACCCTAAACCTTAAATCTTAACCCTAAAACTAACCCAACTCTAACCCTAACCCTAATCCTTACCCTCTCCCTAGGCCTAACAATAACTCTAACTCTATCCCTATACCCTGAACCCTAACCGTAACCCTAACCCTAACCCAACCCTAACCCTAACACTACCCCTAGCCCTACCCCTACCCCTAACCCCTAACCCTCACACTGAGCCAAACCCTAACCATAAGCCCTAACCCTAACCATAACCATAAACCTTAAACCTTAGCCCTAACCCAACTCTAACCCTAACCCTAAACTCTAACCTTAACCCTAACCCTAATCCCTAACCCTAACATGAACCCTAAACACTAACTGTAACCCTAACCATAACGCAAAACCTAACACTAACCCTAACCCTAACACCTAACCCTAACTCTAACCCTAACCCCAACCCCAACCCTAACCCAAACCATATCCTAAATATAACCTAACCTTAACCCAAACCCTATTCTAACCATAACCCTAAACCTAAACCTCTTCTAACCGTAATCCTAACAGTAACACTAACTCTAATCCTATCCCTAACCCCAACCCCAACCCTAAACCTAAACCTATCCTAAGCCAAAACATAACCCTAACCGTAAACCTAACAGCAACCCTAACACTAACACTAAACCTAACCCTAAACCTAATGCTAACCCTAACCCCAACCCTAAACCTAACCCTAACCCTAACCCCAACCCTAACCCTAACCATAAACCATAACCCTAACCCTAACCCCCAACTCAAAATAACCCTTAACATAAACCTAACCCTAATCCTAACCTAACCCTAAACCCTAACCCTAACCCCAACCCTAACCCTAACTCTAAACCATAAAACCTAACCCTAACCCTAACACTAACCTTAACCCCAACCCAAAACTAACCCTACCCTAAACCTAAACCCAACCCCAACACTAACCCCAACCACAACCCTAATCCCAACAACAACCCTAGCCTTAACCTAACCCTAACCCTTACCCCTAACCTAACCCCTAACCCTAAACCTAACCCTAACCCTAAAGATAACCCTAACACAAACACAAACCCCTACCCCCACCGCTGACTCTAACCCCTAACACTAACCCTAACCTTAACGCTAACATTAGCCCTAACACTAGCCATAGCCCTAACCCTATCCCTAGCCCTAACCCTAACCCTAACCATAAACCCTAAACCCAAACACAACCCTAACCCAAACCTAACCCTAACCCTAAACCTAACCCCAAGCCATACACCTTCCCCTACTCCTACCCCTTCCCGTAACCCTAACCCCTAATCGTAACCCTAACCCTAGCGGTAACCCTACCCCCTAGCCCTAAACCTACCCCTTAACCTAATCCTAAACCCTAAAACCTAACACTAACCCTAACCCTACCCCTAAAACTACACTAACCCTAAATCCCAAAACTAAACCTAACACTAACCCTAAACACTAACCCTAACCTTTTCCCTAGCCGTAGCCCTAGCCCTAGCAGTAGCACTTGCCCTAAAACTAACCTAGCCCTAACGTTAATCCTAAACCATAAACCCTAACCCTAACCCTAACCCTAACCCTGAAACTAGCCCTAACCCTAAACCTAACACTAACCCTATTCCCAAACCTAACCCTAACCCTAACCCAACCCTAAACCTAACCCCTAACACTAACCTCAACCCCTAATCCCACACTTACCCCTAATCCAAACACTAACCCTAGTCCTAGCCCTATCCCTAGACATAGCCCTAGCTCTAAACCCTAGCCCTAGCACTAGCCCCAAACCTAACCCTAACCCTAACCCAAACCTAACCCTAACCCTAACACTACCCTCAACCCCTAATCCTACCCCTACCCCTACCCCTAACCCTAACCCCAACTCTAACACTATCCTAACCCTAAACCTAAATCTAAACCTCTTCTTACCCTAACCCTAACAGTAACGCTAACCCTAACCCTTACCATAGTCCCAACCCAAACCCTAACCATGAACCTACTCTAACCCTAAACCTAACCCTAACACTAACCCCAACCCTAACACTAACACTAACACTAACCCTAAACCTAAATCTAAACTAATCTTAACCCTAATCCTAAACAATAACACTAACCCTAACCCTAAAGCCTAACCCTAACCCTAACCCTAACCACTAACCCTAACCCTAAACTTTGCCCCTAGCCATAGCCCTAGCCCTAGCACTATCCCTGTCCCTAAACTTAGCCCTATACCTACCTCTAACCCTACTCCTAACCCTAACTCTAACCCCTAACACTAACCCTAACATTAACCCCTAAACCTAACCCTAACCCTTATCCCTAACCCTAACACTAACCCTAACCCCTAACCCTAACCCTAACCCTAACACGAACGCTAACCCTAATGATAACACTAACCCTAATGCTAACTCTAACCCTAAATCCTGACCCTGACCCTGACCCCAAGCCTAACGCTAACCCTAACACTAACCCTAACCCTAATGCTAACCCTACACCCTAACCCTAACATTAACCCTAAACCTAACACTAACATCAATCCCTAACCCTACCCCTATCCCTAATTCTAACACTAAACTTAACCCTATCAACAACACTTACTGTACCCCTACCCCTACCTCTAACCCTAACCCTAATAACTACCCCTAACCCTAACCCTAACCTTAACCCTATCAACAACACTAACTGTACCGCTACCCCTACCTCTAACCCTAACCCTAAAAACTAACCCTAACCCTAACCCAACCCTAACTCTATCCCTAACACTAACATCAACCCCTACCCCTACCCCTATCCCTAACCCTAACCCTAAACCTACGCTAGCACTAGCCCTAAACCTAGCCTTTCCCTTATCCCTAACCCCAACCCTAACCCAACCCTAACCATAACCCTATCTCTATCCATAACCCTAATCCTAACACTGAACCCTAACACTCACCCTAACCAGAACCCCTAACATACCCCTTCCCTCAACCCTAACCCTAACCCTTAACAATGAACCTAACCCTAAACATAAGCCCTAACTCTAACACTAAACTAACCTTAACCCTAAATCATAAACCTTAAATCTAAACCTATTCTAACTGTAACCGTAAACTTAAACCTCTTCTTCCCTAACCCTATCAGTAACACTAGCAACAACCCCAACCCTACCCTTACCCCTAAGCCTAAACATAACCGTAGCCCTAGCCCTAGCCTTAGCCCTAAACCTAACCTTAACCTTAACCCAACCTTAACCCTAACCCTAACTCTATCCCTCACCCTATCTTTAAACCATAAACCCTAACCCTAACCCAACCCTAAACCTAACTCTAACGCTAACCCCAAGGCCAACCCGAAACCTAACCCTACCCCTAACCCTAAACTTAACACTAACCCTAACATTAAGCCTAACCCTAACCCTGACAATAACCCTAACCAATAGCACTAACCCTAACCCTAAAGACTAACCCTAACCTGAACCCTAACCCTAACCCTAAACCCTAAACCCTTACCCTAACCCTAAACCTAACCAAAACCCCAACTCTAACAATAACCCTAACCCTAACCCTAACTCTAAACTTCTTCTAACCCTAACCCTAAGAGTAACACTAACCCTAAACCTAACCCCAACCCCAAAACTAACCCTAAACATACCTTAACCCTAAACATAACCCTAACCCTAACACTAACCCTAACCCTAACCCTAACACTAACACTAAAACTCACCCTAACCCTAACCCTAAACTCTATACCTCCCTCTAACCCTTACCCTAACCTCTAACTCTAACCGTAACCGTAACCCTAACCATAAACATAACCCTAACACTAACTCCTAACCCTAAGAGTAACACTAACCCTAACACTAATCCTAATCCAAACGCTAAAGTCTAACACTAACCCTAACCCTAAACCCTAATCCTGAACCTAACCCTGCCCTAAACCTAACGCTAACCCTAAACCCTAAAAACCTAACACTAACCCTAACAATAACCCTAACCGTAAACTCTAACCCTTACACTAACCCTAGCCCTAGCCGTAGCCCTAGCCCTTGCACTAGCCCTAGGCGTATCCTAGCCATAGGCCTAACCTTAACCCTAACCCTAACCCCAACCCCAACCCTAACCCTACCCTAACCCTAAACCTAATCCTAACCCTTACACTAACCCCATCCCTAACACTAACACTAACACTAACCCTAATCCTAACCCTAAATCTAACATTAACCTTAATCCTAACCCTAACCCTAACCCCTAAGGCTAATCCTAACCCTAAGCCTAACCCTAACACTAACTATAACCCTATAATCTACACCCTAATCCTAACTCTAACCCTAACCCTACTCAAACCCTAAATCCTAAATGTAACCTCACCCTAACCCTAAATCCTATCCCTAACATTAACCTTAACCCTAATCTCTACACCCTAACCCTAATCCAACCATAAACCTAACCCTAACCCTAACAAGAAGTTCTAACTCTCCCCCTACCCCCTAACCTTAACCCTAAACTTAACCCTAACCTTAACCCTAGCACTATGCCAAGCTGTAACCCTATCCCATAGCCCTAACCCTAACCCTAACCCTAAACCCTAAACGCTAACCTTAACTCTAATCCTTAACCAACCCTAACCATATCCCTAACCCTAAACCCTAAACCCTAACCTTAACCCTAAACCTAACCTAAAACGCTAACACTAACCCCTAACCCCTAACCATAACCCTAACGCTAACCTAACCCAAACCTAAAACTAACCCCAAACCATAACCCTAACTCTACCCCATCCCTAACCTTAACCCCTAACCCTAACCCTAACCCTAACCCCTAACCCTAACCCTTACCCCTAACCCTAACCCTAACCCCTAACCCTAACCCTAACCGCTAACCCTAACACTAACCTTAACCCTAACCCAACCCTAACACTGACCCTAACCTTAACCCTAACCCACACATAGCTTTAATCCTATCCTTAACCCTAACCCTAACCCCTAAACCTACAACTAACCCTAACCCTTAACCCTAACTCAAACCCTAGCCCTAAAGCTAAACACTAACCCCAACCCTAACACTAAACACTAACCCTAAACCTAAAATCTAACCCTAACAGCTAACCCTAACCGTAACCCTAACTTGTCTAAACCTAACCCTAACCCTACCTCTACCCCTACCCCTAACCCAACCGTAACCTTATCCCTAACCTTTACCACAACCCCTAAACCTAACTGCACCACTACCCCTACCCATAACCATAACCCTATCCCTAAACCATAAACCATAACACTAACCCTAACCCTAACACTAAACACTAACCCTGACCTTAACCCTAACACAACCCTAACAGTAACCCTAACCCTAACACTAACCACAACCCCTAAACCTACCCCTAACCCTAGCCGTAACCCTATTCTAACCATAACCCTTAACTTAACCCTCTATAACAATAAACCTAATAGTAACGCTAACCTTAACACTATACCTAACCCCAATGCCAACCCTACACTAAACCTACCCTAACCCTAGCCCTAGGCCTAACTCTAACCCTAACCCTAACTTTAACACTAACACATATCCTAAACCTAAACTCTTTCACTAACCCTAACCATAAACACGAACCCTAACCCTAACCCTAATCCCTAACCCTAACCTTAATCCTAACACTATCCCTAACCCTAACCTTAACCCCTAACCCTATCCCTACCCTTAACTCTATCCCTAAGCATAAAACTAAACACTAACCCTAACCCTAGCCCTAGCCGTAGCCCTATCCCTAGCCCTAGCACTAGCCCTAATTCTAAACCTATCCCTAGCCCAAAACATAACCCTAACAGTAACCCTAACCCTAACCCTAAACCAAACCCTAACCCTAACCGTAACGCTAAACTTAAACCATAACCCTAACCCTAATCCTAAACCCTAACCCTATCCCTAACCTTAACCCTAAACCAAAGGCTAACTCTAACCCTAACTCTAACTCTAAACCTAACACCAACCCTAACCCTAACCCCCAACCCTAACCCTAACACCAACCCAAACCCTAAACTTAACCCCAACCCCAATCCCAAACTTAACCCCAACCCCAACCCTAACCCCCAATTCCAAACCTAACACTAATGCTAAGCCTAACCCTAACCCCTAATCTAACCCTAACACCTAACCCTAACCCTAACCCTAACACTAACTCTAACCCATAACCCTAACCCTAAAACTAACCCTAACACTAATGGTAACCCTAACGCTATCCCTAACCCTAAACCCTGACCCTGACCCTGACCCTAACCCCAACCCCAACCCTAACCCCAACCCCTACCCCAACCCTAATCCTAACCCTAATCCTAACCACTAACCCTAACCCTAACCCTAAACCCTAACCGTAACCCTAACCATAACCCTAATCCTAACCACTAACCCTAACCCTAAACGTAAACCCTAACCCCAACCCTAACCATAACCCTAACGCAACTCTAACCCTAACCCTAACCCACACATAGCTTTAACCCTACCCCTATCCCTATCCCTAACCATAACCCTAACCCCTAAACTTACATCTAAACCTAAGCCCTAACCCTAACTCAAACCCTAGCCCTAACACTAAACCTAATCCTAACCCTAACACTAAACTCTAACCCTAACCCTAAATTCTAACCCTAACTGCTAACCCTATCCCTAACCCTAACTCATCTAAACCTAACCCTAATCCTACCTCTACCCCTACCCCTAACACAACCATAACCTTATCCCTATCCCAAACCAAAACCCCTATACCTACCTGCACCACTACCCTACCCATAACCATAACCCTATCCCTAGACACTAAACCATAACACTAACCCTAACCCTAACAGTAAACACTAACCCTTACCTTAACCCTAACCCAACCTTAACACTAACCCTAACCCTAACACTAACACTAACCCTAACTCTAACCACAACCCTGAAACCTAACCCTAACCCTAGCCCTATCCCAATTATAACCATAACCCTAAACCTTACCCTCTATAACAATAAAACTAATAATAACGCTCACGTTAAGCCTAAATCTAACCCCAAAACCAACCCTAACCTAAACCTACCCTAACCCTAGGCCGAGGCCTAACTCTAACCCTAACACTAACTTTAAACCTAACACATATCCTAAGCCTAAACACTTTCCTTAACCCTAACCCCTAAACCTAAACTAAATCTAACCCTAAACCTAACCTAACCCTAACCCTATCCCTAAACACTAACCCTAAGCCTATCCCCTAAACCTAACCCTAACCCCAACCCTAACCCAAACCCTAACCCCAAACCTAACCCTAATACCAAACCCAACAGTAACCCTAACCCCAACCTAAACCTAACCCTAAGCCTAACACTAACGTTAACCATTAAGCTAACCCTAACCCTAAACCCTGACCCTGACCCTGACCCTAATCCTAACCCTAAACCTAACACTAACCCTAACCGCAACGCTAAACCTTAAACCCAAACCCTAACCCTAACCTTAACCCTAAACCAAACCCTAACCCTAAGCCTAACCCTAACCCTAACCCTAACAGCAACCCTAAACCTAACCCTAACCCCAACCCTAACCCTATCCCGAACCCCAACCCTAACCCTAACCCCAACCCTAACCCTAAACCTAACCCTACACCCTACCCGAACCCTAACCCCAACACCAACCCTAACCCCAACACAATCCCAACCCTAACACCAACCCCAATCCCAACCTAACCCCAACCCCAACCCTAACCCCAACCCCAACAATAACCCTAATCCTAACCCGAAACCTAACCTAACTGTAACCCTAACCCTAACCCGAAACCTCTTCTAACTCTAAACCTAAGAGTAATGCTAACCCTAACATTATCCCTAACCCTAGCCCCAAACCCTAATCCTAACCCTATCCCTAACTTAACCCTAACCCTAACCCTAACACCAACTCTAACTCTAACCTAACCCTAACTCAACCCTAAAACTAACCCTAACCCTAACACTAACCAGAACCCCTAAACCTACCCCTAAACCTAGCCCTAAACCTATTCTAACCATAAGCATAAACCTAACCCTCTATGACAATAAACCTAATAGTAACGGTAACCTTAAACCTAAACCTAAGCCTTACGCCAACCTTAACCTAAACCTACCGTAACTCTAGCCCTAGGCCTAACTTGAATGCTAACCATAACTTTAACCCCTAACACATATCCTAAGACTAAACTCTTTCCCTAACCCTAACCCTAAACCCTAACCCTAACCCTAGCCATAATCCCTATCCTTAACCTTAACCCTAACACTATTCCTAACCCTAATCCCAACCCCTAACCCTATCCATACCCTTTACTCTAACCCTAACCATAACACTAAACACTAACTCTAACAATAGCCCCAGCCCTAGACCTAGCCCTAATCCTAAACCTATCCCTAGCCCGAACCATAACCCTAACACTAATCCTAAACCTAATCCGAATCGTAAACCAAACCCTAACCCTAACCAAAACCCCTAACCCTAACACTAACACTAACCCTAACCTTAACCCTAACCCTAAACCAAAACACAAACACTAACCCCTAAACCTAACCCTAACCCTAAATCTAAAACCAACCCTAACCCTAACCAAAACCCCAACCCTAAACCTAGCCCCAACACCAACCCTAAACCTAACCCCAACCCTAACCCTAACCCGAACCCGAACCCAAACCCTTACCCTAACCCCAACCCCAACCATAATCCCAACCCCAATCCCGACCCTAACCCCAAACCCAATCCCAACCCTAACCCAAACACCAACCCTAACCCCAACCCCAACACTAACCCTAACCCTAACCCAAACCCTATCCCTAACCCCTAAGCGTAACCTTAACCCTAACACTTAACCCTAACCCTAACAGTAACCCTAACCCTTAACCCTAACCCTAACCTAAACCTAAACCCTAATCCTAGACCCTAACATAACCCTAACTCTAACCCTTTACCCTAAACCCTAAAGGTAACACTAACCCTAACCGCTAACCCTATCCCTAAACCTAACCAAAACCCCTAACCCTAACCCTAAACCTAAACCTTAACCTAAAACTAACCCTAACCCTAACCCTGAACCTAAACGAAACCCTACCCCTAACCATAAACATAACACTAACCCTAACACCAACCCTAACCCTAACCCTAACCCTAACCCTAACCCTCATCCTAAACCCTAAGCCAAACCCTAATCCTAACCCTAAACCCTAACCCTAATCTTAACCCTATCCCTAACCGCTAATCCTATCCCTAACCCTAAACAAAACCCCTAACCCTAAACCAAAACCTAATACTAAACCTAACCCGAATCCTAACTCTAACCCTAACCCTAAACCAAATCCTAACCCTAACCCTAACTTTAACCCTAAACCAAAACCCAACCCCTAACCCTAACCCTAACACTAACCCTATCCCTAACCCTATCCCCAACCCTAACCCTAACCTAACCCTAAAACTAACTCTAACCCCTAACCCTATCCCTAACCCTAACCCTAACCCTAACACTAACCCCAACCGTAACCCTAACCCTAACCCCAACCGTAACCCTAACCTAACCGTAACCCTAAACCTAAAGCATAACACTAACCCTAACCATAACCCTAACCCTAAAATAACCCCAAATCCTAACCCTAACCCTAACCCTAACCCCAACCCTAACCCCACCCCTAACCCTAATGTAACCCTAACCATAACCCTAACCACTAACCCTAACCCTAACCCTAAAACTAACACTAACCCCTATGCTAACCCTAACACTTACCCTAACGCTAATCCTAACACAAAACCTTGAACCTGACTCTGACCCTGATCCTGACCCTGACCATGACCCTAATCCTAACCCCTAACACTAATCCTAACGCTAAACCCTATCCCTAACCCTAACCATAACCCTAAACTTACACCTAACCCTAACCCTAACACCTAATCCTAACCCTAACCCTAACACTTACCCTAACAAAAACCCCTAACCTTAACCCTAATCATAACCCTAACACTAACTCGTCTAAACTTAACCCTAACCCTACCTCTACCAGTACCGCTAACCCAACCGTAACCTTATCCCTAACCCTAACCACAACCCATAAACCTACTTCACCACTACCCCTACCCATAACCATAACCCTACCCCTAAACCCTAAATGATAACTCTAACCCTAACCCTAACACTAAACACTAACCCTTACCTTAACCCTAACCCAACCCTAAAACTAACCCTAACCCTACCAGTAACCACAACCCTTAATTCTACCCCCTAATCCTAGCCCTAAATCTATTCTAACTCTAACCCTAATCCTAACCCTCTATAACAATAAACCTAATAGTAAGGCTAACCTTAACCCTAAACCTAACCCCCGTCGCCAACCCTACCCTAAACCTACCCTAAACTTAGCCCCAGGCCTAACTCTAACCATAATCCTAACTTTAACCCTAACACATATCCTAAGCCTAAAGTCTTTTTCTGACCCTAACCCTAAACACTAACCCTAACACTAACCATAATCCCTAACCCAAACCTTAACCCTAACACTATCCCTAACCTTAACCCTAATCCCTAACACTATCCCTAACCTTAACTCTAACACTAACAATAACACTAAACACTAACCGTAAAACCGTGCCCTAGCCCTAGCCCTATCCCTATCCGGTAGCACTAGCCCTAATTCTAAACCTATCCCTAGCCAAAACCATAACACTAACCCTAACCCTAACCCTAACCACAAACCCAGCCCTAACCCTAAACCCAACCCTAACCCTAACCCTAACCCTAACCCCAACCCTAACCCTAACCCGAACACCAATCCTAACCCTAACCCCTAACCCTAACACTAACCTTAACCCCTAACCATAAGGCTAACCCTAACCCTAATGCTAACCCTGACGCTAACGCTAACCCTAATGCTAACCATAACCCTAAACCCTAACCCTAACCCCAACCAAAACAGCTAACCCTAACCCTAATCCTAACCAAAATCCCTAACCCTAACCCTAAACCCTAAAACCTAACACTAACCCTAACCATAACCCTAACCCTACAATAACCCTAAATCCTAACCCTAACCTTAACCCCAACCCAAACCCTAACCTAACACTAATATTAACCCTAACCCTTAACCCTAACCCTAATCCTAACACTAACCCCTAACGCTAACCCTAACCCTAACACTAACCCTAACCCTAAACCCTAACCCTAACCCTAAGCCTCACACCTATCCCCTAACCTTAACCCTAAACCTTACCCCCTAACCCTAACCCTAATGCTAACCCTAACCGAAACCCCTAACCCTAACCCTAACACTAACCCTAAAACTCTTCTAACCCTAAACCTAAGAGTAACGCTAACCCTAACCCTAGCCCCTAAACCAAACCCTAACCTGAACCCTAAACCCTAATCCTAACCCTAACCCTAACCCCTAACCCTACCCTAACCCTAACTCTAAACCTAAACACTAACCCTAAAACTAAGCCCTAACCCTAACCCTAACCCTAAACCTAAACCTAAACTCTAACCCTAAAACTAAACCAAACACTAACCCTAACCCTAACCCCAAACCTAACCATAACCCGAACCCCCAACACTAACCCCCAACCAAAATCCCAACCCTAACCCCATCCCCAACCACAACCCTAACCCTAATTCTAACCCTAACACTAACCCCCAACCCTAACACTAACCCCTAAACCTTACCCTAACCCCTAATCCTAACTCTAACCCTAAGCCCTAACCCCTAACCCTAACCCTAACACTAACCAAAACCCCTAACCCTATCCCCTAACCCCTAACCCTAAACCGCTTCTAACCCTAAACCTACGAGTAACGCTAACCCTAATCCTAACCGTAAACCAAACCCTATCCTTAACCCTAACCCTAACACCTAACCTAATCCTAAGCCTAACCCCTAACCCTAACCCTAAACCAACCCTAAACCTAACACTAACTCTAACTCTAACCCACACATTCCTTTAGCCCTAGCCCTACCCCTATACCTAACCCTAACCCCTAACCCTAACCCTAACTCTAACCAAAACCCGTATCGCTATCCCGTAAACCTAACCCTATCCCTAACCCTAACCAAATCACCTAAACCTAACCCTAACCCTAAACCTCTTCTAACCCTAAACCTAAGAGTAACGCTAATCCTAACCCTAACCCTAAACCAAACCCTATCCCTAACCCTAATTCTAACCCCCTAACCCTAACCCTAACGCTAACTCAACCCTATCCCTAACCCACACATACCTTTACCCATACCCCTATCCCTAACCCTAACACTAACCCCTAAACCTACACCTAAACCTAATCCTTAACCCTTACTCAAACCCTAGCCCTAACACTGAACCTAACCCTAACCATAACACTAAACCCTAACCCTAACCCTAACTTCTAACCCTAACCGCTAAAACTAACCCGAACCCTATCTCTTCTAACCCTAGCCCCTAACCCTACCTCTACCCCTACACCTAACCCAACCGTAACCTTACTCTAATCCTAACCACAACCCCTAAACCTACCTGCACCCCTACCCTTACCCCTAACGATAACCTTATCCCTAAACCCTAAACCATAACCCTAACCCTTACCCTAACACTAAACACTAACCCTTACCTTAACCCTAACCCAACCCTAACACTAACCCTAGCCCTAGCACTAACCACAATCCCTAACATTAACACTAACACTAACCCTAATACTAACCAAAACCCCTAACCCTAACCCTAACCTTAAACTCGTCTAACCCTAAAACCTAAGAGTAACCGTAACCCTAACCCTAACCCTAACCCAAACCCTAACCCTAACCCAACTCTAACTCCATTCCTAACCCTAACCCTAACCCTAAAATTAAACATTAAACCTAACACTAACCCTAAACCCTAACCCCTACACCTAGCCGTAATCCTAGCTCTGGCACTATTTCTGAACCTAATCCTAGCCCTAGCCCTAACCCTAACACAATGCTAACCCTAAAGCTAACCCCAACCCATACCCCTACCCCTATCCCTAATCCCTAACCCTAAATCTAACCCTAACCTTAACTCTGAACCCTAACCCTATCTCCATCCCCAACCCTAAACCCAAACCTAACTCTAACCCTGAACCATAAACCCTAACCCTATCCCTAATCGTAAACAAACCCTAATCCCAACACTAACTTCAACCCATTTCCCTACCCATACCCCTACCCCCTAACCGATAACTCTAAACCTAACCTTAACCAATAACACTAACCTTAACCCTAAACCATACCCTAACCCAAAACTCTAACCCTAACCCTAACCGTAGTCTAAGCCCTAGCCATAGCCCTAGCAATAGCCCTAGTCCTAACCGTATCACTAGCCCTAACCCTAACACTAACATTAACCCTAATTCTAACCCTAACAGCAAATCTAACCCAACCATAGCACTAACCTTAACCCTGACCCCAACCCATCCACATACCACTATCCCTAACCCTAATACTAACCCTAAGCCTTAACCGTAACCCTAACTCTAAACCTACCCCTACACTTACACCTAACCCTAACCCAACCCTAACCCTAACCCTAGCCCTAGCCCTTAACCTAATCTTAACCCTAACCCTAAACCTATCCCTACACTTACACCTAACCCTAACCCAACCCTAACCCTAACCCTAACCCTAACCCTAGCCCTAGCCCTAGCCCTCACCCTAACCTTAACCCTAACCCTAAACCTAATCCTAACCCTAACCCTAACCCAACCCTAACCCTAACCCTAACCCTAAACCAAACCCTAAGAGTAACACTAACCCTAACCCTAACACTAACCTAAACCTAACTCTAACCCTAATAATAACCCTAACACTAACGCTAACCCTCGACCTAATCCTATCGCTAGCCCTAACCCTAACACTAACACTAATCCTAAATCCTAAAACCTAACACTAACCCTAACCATAAACCTAACCCTACAATAACACTAAATCCTAACCCTAACCCTAACCCTAACCATAAACTTCTTCTAACCCTAAACCAATAGTAAGGTTAACCCTAACCCTAACCTTAACGTTAAACCTAACCCAACACTAACCCTAACCCTAACTCACACTTACCTTTCACCCTACCCCTACCCCTATCCATAAACCTAACCCTAACCCCTAAACCTACACCTAACCCTAGCCCCCTAACCCCAACTCAATCCTTAGCCCTAACACTAAAACTAAAGCTAACCCTAACACTAAACCCTAACCCTAACCCTAACTTCTAACCCTAACTGCTAACCCTAACCCTAACTCGTCTAACCCTAACCCTAACCCTACCTCTATCCTTACCCCTAACCCAAATGTAACCTTATCCCTAACCCTAACCACAACCCCTAAACCAACCTGCAACCCTACCCCTAACCCTAACCATAATCCTATCCCTAAAACCTAAACATTAACCTTAACTTAGTCCTAACCCAAACCCTTACCAAACCCTCACCTTAACTATAACCCAACCCTAACACTAACACTAACCCTAACCCTAACCACAACTCCTAAACCTAACCCTAATACTAGCCCTAACCCTATTCTAACTCTAACCCTAAACCTAACACCCTATAACAATAAAACTAATAGTAACGCTAACCTTAACCCTAAACCTAACCCCAATGCCAAACCTACCCTTACCCTAAACCTAACCCTAACCCTAAACCAAACCCTAACCCTAACCCTAACCTTAACCCTAAATCTAACCCCAAACCCTAACACTAACCACTAATCCTAACCCTAACCCTAAACCTAAAATTCTTCTTACCCTAAACCTAAGTGTATCTCTAACCCTAACCCTAACCCTAAACCTAACCCCAACCCTAATCCTAACCCTAACCCTAACACTAAACCTAAACACTAACCCTAACCCTAATCCCTATCCCTAACCCTAAGCCTAACCCACATATACCTTTAACCCTACACTTACCCCTACCCAGAACCCTAAACCTAACCCAACCCTACTCCTACCCCTAACCCTAACCTTAACCCTAACCGAACTCTACCCCTACTCCTAAAGCTAACCCTTAAACTCACCCAACCCCCTAACCCTAACCCCTAACCCTAACCCTAACCCTAACCAAAACCCCTAACCGTAACCGTAACCCTAACCTAAACCTTAACCCTAAACCTAACCCTAACCCTAACACTAACCCCTAACCCTAACACTAACCCCAACCCCTAACCCTAATCCTAACCCTAATCAAAACCCCTAACCCAAACCTAACCCTAAAACTAAACCCCTAACCCGAATCCTAACCCTATCCCCTAACCCTAACTCACATCCTAGCCCTAACACTAAATCTAACCCTAACCCTAACACTATACCCTAACTTCTAACCCTAACCGCTAACCCTATCCCTAACCCTAACTGGTCTAAATCTAACCCTAACCCTACTCTACCCCTACCCCTAACCCAACCGTAACCTTATCCCTAAACCTAACCACAACCCCTAAACCGACATGCACCCCTTCCCCTACCCCTAACCATAACGCTATCCCTAAATCCTAAACCATAAACCTAACTCTAACCCTAACACTAAACACTAACCCTTACCTTAACCCTAACCCAACCCTAACTCTAACCCTAACCCTAACACTAACCACAACCCCTAAACCTAACCGTAACCCTAGCCCTAAACCTATTATAACCCTAACCCTAAACATAACCCTCTATAACAAGAAACCTAAGAGTAACGCTAAACTTAACCCTAAACCTAACCCTAACCCTAACCCACAAATACCTTTAACCCTACCCCTCACCCTAAACCTAACCCAACACTACTCCTACCCCTAACCCTAAACTTAACCCTAACCCAACCGTACACCTACCCCTAACGCTAACCCAAAACTCACCCAACCCTATCCCTAACCCTAACCCTATCTCAGCCCTAAACCTAGCCCTAGTCCTAGACCTAAACCTAGCACTAACCCTAACCACATCCCTAACCCATCTACATACCCTTCCCTCCCCCTAACTCTAACACAACCCTAACCTCAACACTAATCCTAACCTTCACCACCACCCCTATTCGTACCCCTACTCCTAACACTAACCCCAACGTTAAACCGAACCCTATCCCTAAACACTAAACCCTAACCCTAACCCTAACATTAACACTAAACACTAAACCTAACCCTAACACTACACCAAACCTAACCCTATCCCTAAACCTAACACTAACCACAACCCCTAACCTACCTCTAACCCTAACCCTAACCCTAAAACTAAATCTAAATCCTAACACTAACCCTAACGCTAACCCTAATCCTAATCCAACCCTAACTCTTACCTTAACTCTATCCCTAACCCTAACCCTAACACTAACCCTACCCCTACACTTACACCTAACCAAATCCAACCCTAACCGTAACCCTAACCCTAGACCTAGCCCTTAACCCTAAACTTAACCCTAACCCTAAACCTAATCCTAACCCTAAACCCTAACCCAAACCCTAATCCAAACCCTAAGAGTAACACTAACCCTAACCCTAAAACTAATCTAAACCTAACCCTAACCTTGATATTAACCCTAACACTAACCCTAACCTCAGCCCTATCCCTATCCCTAGCCTTGACCCTAACACTAACATTAATCCTAAAACCTAAAACCTAACACTAACCCTAACCATAACCCTAACCTTAACAGTAACTCTAAATCCTAACCCTAACCCTAAACCTAACCCCTAACCCTAAAACCCAAACCTAACCTAACCAATCCTAACCAAACCTTAACCCTAACCCTAACACCAACCCCAACCCTAACTCTAGCCCCAACCCTAAACCTAACCCTAACCTTAACCCTAACCCCAAGCCCAACCCCAACCCTAACCTAACCCCAACCCCAACATTAACCATAACCCTAACCCTAACCCCTAACCCTAAATCTAATCCTAACCCCTAACCCTAAAACTAACCCTAACCCCTAACCCTAACCCTACCCCTAACCCTAAATCTAACCCTAAACCCTGACACTGACTCTGACCCTGACCCTGTCCCTGATCCTGACCCTAACCCTATCCCTAACCCTAACCTTACCCCTAACCCCAACCCCAACCGCAACCCTAACCCCAACCCCAACCCTAACCCTAACCCTAACCCCCAACCCTAAATCTAATCCTAACCCTAACCCTAACACTAACCCTAACCCCTAATTTTAAACCTAACCCCTAACCCTAACGCTAATCCTAACCCTAAACCCTAACACTGACTCTGACACTGACCCTGTCCCTGATCCTGACCCTAACCCTAACCCTAACGCTAAACCCTAACCCTAAATGTAATCCTAACTCTAACCCTAAAACTAACCCTAACCCCTAATTCCTAACCCCAACTCTAACGCTAAATCTAATCCTAAACCCTGACACTGACTCTGACTCTGACCCTGTCCCTGATCCTGACCCTAACCCCTAACCCTAACCCTAATCTTATCCCTAACCCACAACCCCAACCCCAACCCTAACCCCAACCCCAACCCCTAACCCTAACCCTAACCCTAACCCCTATTCCTAAATCTAATCCTAACTCTACCCCTAACACTAACCCCAACCTTTAATTTTAAACATAACCCTAACCCTAATGCTAATCCTAACCCTAAACCCTGACACTGACTCTGACCCTGACCCTGTCCCTGATCCTGACCCTAACCCTAACCCCTAAACCCCTAACAGCCTAACCCTAACCTAACTCCCCTAACCCCTAACCCTAACCCCTAACCAAACCCCTAAACCTAACCCTAACCCTAACCCTAAATCCCTAACACTAAACCTAATAGTAACGCTAACCCTAACCCTAACCCTAACCCTAAAACAAACTCTAACCCTAACCCTAACCCTAACCCTAACCCAAACCCTAACCCCTAACCATAACCTAACCCCTAACCCTAACCCCTAACCCTAACCCCAACCCTAACCCTAGCCCTAGCACTAGCCCTAGCCCTAACCCCTAACCCTTACCCTAAACCGAACACTAACACTCACAGTAACCCGAATCCCAAACCTAACCCTAACCCCAACCCTAACACTAACCCTAACACTATTCTCAACCCCTAATCCTACACTTAGCCCCTACCCCTAACCCTAACCCTAGTCCTAGCCCAAACCATAGACATAGCGCTAACTTTAAACCCTAGCCGTAGCACTAGCCCCACATCTAACCCTGACACTAACCCCAACCCTAACCCCTAACCCAACCTACCTAACCCTAACCCTAACACTAACCCTCAACCCCTAATCGTACCCCCTACCCCAAACCCTAACCCTAACCCTAACCCTAACCCTATTCTAACCCTAACACTAAATCTCAACCTCATCTAACTCTAACCCTAACAGTAATGCTAACCCTAACCCTTACCCTAGTCCCAACCCAAACCCTAACCATGAACCTACCCCTAACCCCTAAACCTAACCCTAACCCTAAAACTATCCCCAACCCTAACCAAAACACTAAACCAACCCTAAACCTAAATCTAAAATAATCTTAACAGTAACCCCTAACCCTAAAACCTAACCCCTAATTCTAACCCCAAACACTAACTCTAACCCTAAACTTTGCCCTAGCCATAGCCCTAGCCTTAACACTAGCCCTGTCCCTCAACCTAGCCCTCTCCCTAACCCTACCCTACCCCTAACCCTAACCCTAGCCCAACCCTTACCTAAACTCTAACCCTAACCCTAGCAACAACACTAACTGTACCCTTCCCCTACCCCTAACCCTAACCTCAAACACTAACCCTAACCCTAACCCAACCCTAACCCTAAACCTAACACTAACCTCAACCCCCTAACCCTGCCCCTATCCCTTACCCTAACCCTAAACCTAGCCCTAGCATTAGTCCTAAACCTAACCCTACCTTAACCTAACCCTAACCCTAACCCTAACCCTAACCCTAACCCTAACCCTAACCCTAACCTAACCCTAATCCTAACACTGAACCCTAACCTAACCCTAACCACAACCCCTATCATACCACTTCCCCTCAACCCTAACCCTAACCCTGACAATGAACCTAACCCTGACCCTAAACCCTAACTCTGACCCTAAACTAACCTTAACCCTAAATCCTAAACCTTAAATCTACCCCTATTCTAACCGTAACCCTAAACTTAAACCTCTTCTACCCTTACCCTAACAGTAACACTAGCCACAACCCCAGCCCTACCCCCTATCCCTAAGCCTCAAACATAACCATAGCCCTAGCCCCAAACCTAACCTAAACCCCTAACCCAACCCTAAACCTAATCCTAAATCTATCCCTCACCCTATCTCTAAACCATAAACCCTAACCCTAACCCCAACCCTAAACCTAATGCTAACGCTAAACCCAATGCCAACCCGAACCCTAACCATGCCCTAACCCTAAACTTAACACTAACCCTAACACTAAGCCTCAACCCTAACTCTAACCCTAACCGTAACCCTAACCAATAACACTAACCCTAACCCTAAAGCCTAACCCTAACCATACCCTAACCCTAACCCTAAACCCTAAAATCTAACCCTAACCCTAACCCTAACCCAACCCTAACCCCTAACCCTAACCCTAACTGAAACCCCAACTCTAACACTAACCCTAACCCTAACCCTAACCGTAACCCTAACCCTGTTCTAACCCTAAACCTAAACCGAAACTTCTTCTAACCCTAACCCTAACATTAACACTAACCCTAAACCTAACCCCAACCCCAATCCCAACCCCACCCTAACCCTTAACATACCCTAACCCTAAACCTAACCCCTAACCTCACCCCAACCCTAGCCTTAGCACTATCCCTAGCTCTAACGCTATCCCTAGCCCGAACCCCTAACTCCAGCCCTAACCGAACCCCTACCCCTAACACTAACCCTAAACCCTAGCCATACCCCCTTCCCCTACCGCTACCCCCTACTTCTACACATAACCCTAACCCCTAACTCTAACCCTAACCCTAGCCCTAAACATATCCCTAACCCTAACCCTAACCCTAAGCCTAAATCCTAAAACCCAACACTAAAGCTAACCTTAACACTAACCATAACCCTAACCCTAATTCCTAAACCTAAACCTAACCCTAACCCTAAACACTAATCCTAACCCTAACCTTAGCCCTAGCCGAAGCCCTAGCCCTAGCACTAGCCCTGCCCTAACAACACTAGCCCTAGCCCTAACCCCCAACCCTAACCATAACCATAACCCTAAACCCTAAACCCTAACCCTAACCCTAAACCCTATACCCTAACCTTAACCCTAACCCAAACGCTAACCAAAACCTATCCATAACACTAACCCTACACCCAAACCGTACCCCTACCCCCTTACCCTACCCGTAACCCTAACCTTAACACAACCCTAACCATAACCATAACCCTAACCCGATCCTTAAACCCTAAACCCTAACCCTAACCCTAACTCCAAACAGTAACCCTAACACTAATGCTAACACAACCCTAACCCTAATGCTAACCCTAACTGTAACCACCAATACTAACACTAACCCTAATCCTAACTCTATACTCTAACCCTAACCGTAACCTTTTTCTAAACCTAACCCTAAACCTAAACCTCTTCTAACCCTTACCCTAACAGTAACGCTAACCCTAAACTTAACCCCTAACCCCAACCACAACCCTAAACCTAACCCAACCCTAACCCTAAACCTAACACTAACCCTAACCCTAAACTCTATTCCTCACCCTAACCCTAACCCCTAACCCGAACCCTAACAATAACCCTAACCATAACCGTAAACCTAACCCTAATCCTAACTCCTAACACTAAGAGTAACCCTAACCCTCTAACCCTAACCCTAACCCTAAACCATAACTCTAAAACCCTTACCCTAAAGCTAACCCTGCCCTATCCCTAACCCTAAACCTAATGCTAAACCTTACCCTAACCCTAACCCTAGGCGTAGCCCTAGCCCCAGCACTAGCCCTAGCCCCAACCCTAGCCATAGCCCCAACCCTAAGCCTAACCTCAACCCTAACCCCAACCCCAACCCCAACCCTAACCATAACACTACCCTAAAACTAAACTAAACCCCTAACCCTAACCCTAGCCCTAGCCTTATCCCTTGCCCTAACCCTATCCCTAGCCCTAAACCTAAAACCTAACCATAACCATAAACCCCAAACCCTAACCTTAATGCTAAACCTAACACTAACCCAACCCTAATACTAACCCCTAAACCTAACCCCAACGCATACCCCTTCCCCTACCCCTACCACTACCCCTACCCGTAATCATAAACCCTAACCGTAACTCGAACCCCTAACGCTAAACCTAACCCTAAATCTAAACCTCTTCTTGCCCAAAACTAACAGTAACGCTTCTGTAACCCAAACCCCAACCCCAACCCTAACTCTAACCGTGCCTAACCCCAACCCCAACCCTAACCCTAACCCTAACTCTAGACCTAGCCCTAGCCCGCTCTAAACCTAACCTAACCTGCGCTAACCCTAACCCTACCTCCTTGACCTAGCCCTAGTCCTAGCCCTAACCCGAGCACCAGCCCTAGCCCTAACCCGATCCCTAGCCCCTAATCCTAACCCTAACCCTAACCCTAAACCTAACAATATCCGCAACCCTAACAAAAACACTAACACTAACACTAAACCCAAACCTAAATCTAAACTAATCTTAACTCTAACCTACCAACCCCTAACACTAACCCTAACCCTAACCCCTAACCCCCAACCCTCACCCTAAAATTTGCCCCAACCCTAGCACTAGCCCTGTCCCTAAACCTAGCCCTATCCCCAACACCAACCCTTAGGGTTAGGGGTTTTTAGAGTTTTGGTTAGGGTTAGGGTTAGGAGTTAGGATTAGGTTAGGGTTAGGGATCAGGGTTCAGGTTAGAGGTAGGGATTAGGTTAGTGTTAGGGTTAGGGTTAGGATCAGGGTCAGGGTCAGGGTTTAGGGTTAGGGTTAGCATTAGGGTTAGTGTTAGCGTTAGGGATAGTGTTAGGGTTAGGGTTAGGTTAGGGTTAGGGGTTAGGGTTAGTGTTAGGGTTAGGGTTAGGGGTTAGGGTTTGGGTTAGGGTTAGGGATTAGGGTTAGGGTTTAGGGTTAGTGTTGGGGT
>CAKJTW010000436.1:0-5000 GCA_917880005.1 Nanger dama | reverse complement strand
GTTAGTATTTCAGTTTAGGGTAAACTTTACGGTTAGGTTTAGTGTTAGGGTTAGGGTTAGGTTTAGGGTCAGGGTCAGGGTCAGGGCTTTAGGGTTAGGGTTAGCGCTAGGTTAGTTTTAGCTTTAGGTTTAGCGTTAGGGTAAGGGATATGGTTAGGTTTAGGGGTTAGGGTTAGTGTTAGGGTTAGGGTTAAGGGTTAGGATTAGTGTTATGGTTAGGGTTTAGTATTAGGGTTAGGGTTAGTGTTAGGGTTATGGTTTAGGTTAGGGTTAGGGGTTTTGGATAGGGTTAGGGTTAGAGTTAGGGGAGGTTTAGGGTTTGGGTTAGGATTTAGGGTTAGCGTTAGGGTTAGGTTTAGGGTTAGTGTTAGGGTTAGGGTTAGGGTTGGGTTTAGGGTTAGGGTTGGAGTTAGGGTTAGCGTTACTCTTAGGTTTTGGCTTAGAAGAGGTTTAGCTTTAAGGTTAGGGTTAGGGTTAGGGGTTAGGGTTAGTGTTAGGGTTAGGGTTGGGGTTTGGGTTAGGGTTGGGGTTGGGGTAGGTTGGGATTAGGTTTGGGGCAGTGTTGGGATTGTGGTTGGGGTTAGGGTTAGGGTTGGGGTTAGGTTAGGTAGGGTTGGGGTTGGGGTTAGGGTTTAGGATTAGGGTTAGGGATAATGTTAGGGTTTAGTATTAGGGTTAGGGTTAGTGTTAGGGTTATGGTTTACGGTTAGCTGTTAGTGTTAGGGTTAGGGTTAGGGGTAGGGTTAGGGGTTAGGGTAGGGTTAGGGTTACTGTTAGGGTGGTTGGGGTTAGGGTTGGGGTTGGGGTTAGGGTGGGATTGGGGTTGGGGTTAGGGTTGGGATTGGGGTTGGGGTTAGGGTTGGGTTTGGGGTTAGTGTTAGGTTTGGGGTTAGGTTTAGGGTTGGGGTTAGGGTTAGAGTCGGGGTTGGGTTAATTTTAGGGTTGGTGTTAGGGTTAGGGTTAGGGGTTTTGGTTAGGGTTAGTGTTAGCGTTAGGGGTTAGGTTTAGGGTTTGGGTTAGGATTTACAGTTAGCGTTACTGTTAGGGTTAGTGTTAATGTTAGGGTTAGGTTTAGGGTTAGGGTCAGGGTCAGGGTCAGGGTTTAGGGTTAGGGTTAACATTAGGGTTAGCGTTAGGTTAGGGTTAGGCTTAGGGTTAGGGTTAGGGCTTCCCTCGCATCCCAAGAGGGGGTGCTTGCACCAGGAAAGTCGGAGAAGCATCAGGGTTTGGGACACCATTCTCAAAGACCCCCAAATGCCTTGTCCACTTCAGATGAACCTGAGTGCCCTGCACTGCCTTGACTGTCACCCCGTGGCTCGAAGTCTGACACACTGGCACGTGTGACAGTCCTCGGTTGGACCAGGAGTCTAGCCACAGATCCCTATGACCGCCTGACATGAAGCCTGACACTGCTGCTGCAGCTAGTCATGCAAGTGGCCGTGCACGTGTTCAGGCGAGACGAGGCCTGTCTCCTCTGTGGGGGCCTCAGGGGTACCCCAAGACCTAGGTCAGGACAGTCGAGGAAACCTCAGGCTCCGGCCTCAGCTCCAGTCGATGTCTGAGCACCCTGAGACGATTGGAGAGTGTTTCCCAGTGGCCCCTTGCAACTGGCATGGAGACTGGCTTCTCTTGAGGCCACAGGGGCGAGTCCCTGGGGTCCCCGTCGTAACTCCAGAGGACCCCGCCACAAGCTGTGAAATGCCAAAATATTTTCCCCTGCAATCGGGGTGAGGCCCTTGTCCGCTGTGGCATCTCTGGGGAAATCACCCCTTCTCTCTTGGACCTCAAAGTTTCACTCACCTTCTTGCTGTGACCCAAGAATTTCCACGCCACACCCGTCCCCACTCGAGAGGAACACCTGGGGTCCCGCCTAGAATGAAATGGAGCCCCGTTATCCCCTGTGGAGCTCCAGATTTGGGTCCCATTCCTGCTCTGTCGAGAAACTATTCCCAGCATTCCCCTCACATCCCAACAGGAGACACTCGCACCAGGACAGTCGAGAGGGGAATCAGGGGACTTGCCACTATTCCCCAAGATCCCTAAATACCTCGTTTACTCCAGATGAACCTGACTGCCCTGCACTGCGTCGACTGTCACCAAGAGGTTCGAACCCTGACACACTGGCACGCGAGACAGCACTAGGGAGTACCTCTATGTCAAGTCATAGATCCCTGTGTCAACACGACAGGGAGTCTTACACTGCTGTGCAGCTGCGGAGGCAAGCGGCAGTGCACACCTCCAGGCGAGACGAGGCCTGACTCCCCTGTGTGTGCTCCATGGGAACCAAAAAATTTACGTCAGCATGGGCAAGGAAACCTCAGGTACCGGCTTCAGCACCAGACGGCCACTGAGGACCAGGGGATGACTGGGGAGGAGTCCCCAAAGGGGCATGGCAACTGGCAAGGAGAATGGCCTCTCCTGAGGCCAAAGGGGCTGGTCCATGGGCTCCCCGTCGTAACTCCAGAAACCAGGTAGTAACTCGAGAAAAACCAGAAGCTTCTCCCTTGCAAGCAGGGTGAGGCCCTTATCCACTGGGGTATCTCTGGGGAAATCACCCCTTCCCTCTTGGACCTCGAAGGGCTCCTTCACCTCCTTGCTGTGAACCCTGAAATTCCCCGCCCCACCAGTCTCCACGCGAGAGGAATCCCAAGGGACTCACTGGGACTCAAGAGGTTCCCCGTTTACCCCTGCTAACCTCCAGATGACGGGCCCATTTCCTCCTCCTTAGGTTAAGGTTTCCTGTGTCTTCCCTCGCATCCCAAGAGGAGGTGCTCACACTAGGAATGTCGGTAGGAGCATCTGGGATTGGGCCAACATTCTCCAAGACCCTTAAATGCTTTGTCCACTGCAGATGAACCTACTGCCCTGCCCTGCCTTGTCTGTCACCCCGAGGCTAGACGCCCAAAGCACTGGCACGTGTGACGGCATTTTGGACCTCGAGGGAAAGCCACAGGTCCTTGTGTCTGCTCAACATGGAGCTGATACTGCTGCTGCAGCTCGTCAGTCAAGTAGCAGTGCAAATGTCCAGGAAAGACGAGGCCTGTCTCCTCTGGGGGACCTCAAGGGTTCCCCAAGACTTAGGTCAGAACGGACGAGGAAAGCTCAAGCTCCCGGCTCAGCACAAGTCGAGGTCTGAGCACCCTGAGACGATGGGGGAGGAATTCCCAGAGGCTCCTGTCAACTGGCACCGACACTGGCCTCACCTGAGGCCAAAGGGGTGGGTCCGTGGGCTCCCAATCATAACTCGAGAAACCCAGCTGCAACTCGAGAAAAACCAGAAGCTTCTCCCTTGCAAGCGGGTTGAGGCCCTTATCCACGGCAGCGTCTCAGGGGAAATCACCCCTTCCCTATTGGATCTCGAAGGTATCCTTCACCCCCCTCGTTTTGACCTAAGAAGTTCCCCGTCCCACCCGCCTCAAAGTGAGAGGAACCCCAAGGGACGCGCTGCGACTCAAGAGGAGCCCCGTTTGCACCTGCTAAGCTCCATATGATGTTCACATTTCCTGCTCCTTAGGGAAAGGTATCCTGGGGCTTCCCTCACATGCCAAGAGGAGGTGCTAGCACCAAGAAAGTCGGAAGGAGCATCAGGGGATGGGCCTCCATTTCACAAACATCCAAATGCCTTGTCCTCTGCAGATGAACCTGACTGCCCTGCACTGCCTTGACTGTCACACCTAGGCTCGACCCCCGACACACTGGCAGGTGTGACAGCAGTTTGGACCTCGAGGGCAAGCCACAGATCCCTCTGTCCGCATGACATGGTGCCTGACACTGCTGCTGCAGCTGGTCAGGCAGTAGTCATGCACGTGTCCAGGTGAGATGAGGCCTGTCTCTTCTGTGGGGGCCTCAGCGGTATCCCAAGACCTAGGTCAGGAAGGTGGAGTAATGCTCAGGCACCGGGCAGAACACAAGTCGAAGACTGAGTACCATGAGATATTTGGGGAGAATCCCCAGAGGCGCATGGCAACTGTCACAGAGACTGGCCTCTCCTGAAGACACAGGAGCGAGTCCCTGGGGTCCCAGTCGTAACTGGATTGAACCCCGCCACAACTTGAGAAAACCAAAAGATTCTCGCCTGCAAGCAACGAGAGGAACTTGTCTGATATGGCGTCTCGGGGAAATCTCCCCTTCACTCTTGGACCTCAAAACGGTCTTTCAACTTCTTGGGGGTGACCAAAGAAGTTCCCCACCCCACACGTCCCCACTTGAGAGGAACACCGAGGGTCCTGCCATGAATGAAAATGAGCCCTGTTATCCCGTGCTGAATTCCATATGAGGGTCCCTTTCCTGCTCTGTCAGGAAAAGGGGTTCCCACCTCTCATCTCACATGCCCATAGAAGACACTGGCACCAAGACAGTCGGGAGGAGCATCAGGGGTCTTGCTACCATTCCCCAAGACCCTCAATAGCGCCTTCACTCCATAAGGACCTGACTGCCCTGCACTGCATCAACTGTCACCTTGAGATTTGAAGCCTTGCACACTGGCACGTGTGAGAGCCCTGCGTAGTACTTCGATGCCAAGTCACAGATCCCTTTGGCCACTCAACGGGGAGCCTTCCACTGCCTCAGCAGCGGAGTCAAGCGTCAGTGCAAGTTTCCAGGCGAGAAGAGGCCTGACTCCGCTGTGGAGGCTCCAAGGGAAACCAAGTTTTCTGTCACCATGGGCGAGGAAATTCAGGTACCAGATCAGCACCAGACAAGGACCGAAGACCTGGCAATGACTGGGAAGGAATCCCCAAAGACGTATGGCAACTGAAACAGAGCTTGGGCTCTCCTAGGCCCACAGAGGCAGGCCTATGTGCTCCCAGTCTTAACTCGAGAAATCCCACCGCAACTCGAGAAAAACCAGAAGCTTCTCCTTACAAGCTGTGTGAGACCCTTATCCGCTGAGGCCTCTTGGTGGAAATCACCCCTTCCATCTTGATCTAGACGGGATCCTTCATGCCCCTGCTGTGACCCAAGAATTTCCACGCCTCACCAGTCTGAACACGAGAGGAACA
>CAKJTW010000435.1:0-63968 GCA_917880005.1 Nanger dama | reverse complement strand
CATACGCTAAGAAAAATATAGCTGTGCACCAAGGCATATGAGAGGAGAAATGTCGCAAGAAAGAAACTCCTAAAAAAACCTAACTATAAGCATGTCTATAGCTTTGAATAGATCACAGTAGGATGACAACTTTTCAGGGCACTTAAAGATTTGTCTAAGATCCCATTGAGTACTAGTAATAATAGCTTCTAAATTTCCTCCATCCGTTTCCTCCATACGATATATTCACCTCTCATAGATTAAGCTAATATCTGTATGAGCCAATTGGTCAATGAGATGATTGGAAGGATTCTACTTTCAAGATAATTCCCTAAGGTTTTCTCCATGGGCAAGAATAGCTGCACAATTCAAGACTCCTACAGCTCTGCAAAGCAAAGCAATTACTTGTAATTCATTCATTCATTTTAAAGCAATTATGTCAAACGTGATTTAATTCCATTCATGTCAAACACTGAGTTCTTCCTAAGAAAAAACCCTAGAAAAGCAAAGAACATATACTTCAACAGTTAAAATGCAGAGCAATGAGGCTTCAGTTCAGTTCAATCAGTCACTCAGTCATGTCTGACTCTTTGCAGCCCCATAGACTGCAGCATGCCAGGCTTCCCTGTCCATCACCAACTCCCAGAGCCTTATTCAAACTCATGTCCATTGAGCTGGTGATGCCATCCCACCATCTCATCCTCTGTCATCCCCTTCTCCTCCCACCTTCAATCTTTCCTAGTATCAGGGTCTTTTCAGTTGAGTCAGTTCTTCACATCAGGTGGCCAAAGTATTGGAGTTTCAGCTTCAACATCAGTCCTTCCAATAATATTCAGGACTGATTTCCTTTAGGATGAACTGGTTGGATCTCCTTGCAGTCCAAGAGACTCTCAAGAGTCTTCTCCAATGCCACAGTTCAAAAGCATCAGTTCTTCAGCACTCAGTTTTCTTTATAATCAAACTCTCATATCCATACATGACTACTGGAAAAACCATAGCTTTGAATAGAGGGACATTTGTTGGCAAAGTAATGTCTCTGCTTTTTAACATGCTGTCTAGGTTGGTCATAAATTTTCTTCCAGGGAGCAAATGCCTTTTAATTTCATGGCTGCAGTCACCATCTGCAGTGATTTTGGAGTAAAAAAAAAAATAGTCTGTCATTGTTTCCACTGTTCCCCCATCTATTTGCCATGAAGTGATGGGACCAGATGCCATGATCTTAATTTTCTGAATGTTGAGTTTTAAACCAACTTTTTCATTCTCCTCTTTTCACTTTCACCAAGAGGTTCTCTAGTTCTTCTTCATTTTCTGCCATAAGGGTGGTGTCATATCATATCTGAGGTTATTGATATTTCTCCCGGCAATCTTGATTCCAGCTTGTGCGTCATCCAGTCCAGCATTTCACATGATGTCCTCTGCACATAAGTTAAATAAACAGGGTGACAACATACAGCTGGACGTACTCCTTTCCCGATGTGGAACCAGTCTGTTCTTCCATGTCCAGTACTACCTGTTGCTTCTTGACCTGCATACAGATTTCTCAGGAGGCAGGTCTGATGGTCTGGTATTCCCATCTCTTTAAGAATTTTCCACAGTTTGTTGTGATCCACAGAGTGAAAGGCTTTGGCATGGTCAATGAGGCTTAGGAAAGAGGTAAAACATAACTTTGCCCTGGTGGCTCAGTGGTAAAGAACCTGCCCTTCAATGAAGGAGATGCGGATTCAGTCCCTGAGTCAGGATGATCCCTTGGAGAAGGAAATGGAAATCCACTCCAGTATTCTTACCTGGGAAATCCCATGGACAGAGGAACCTGGTGGGGGACAGTCCAGGGGGTCACAGAAGAGTCAGACATGACTTAGCAACTAAACAACAACAAAACATATTTCTACAGAAGTCGAGCAGCGGCATCCACTCTACAGTGACCACTGTGGTCTCTCCTACAACATTCGGGGCAGCAAGACACTCAAGGAACAAGGGTAACAGAGAAGGAAGCGTATGGCAAACACATAAAGCTGGTCCTCATTCACAGAAATTAAGGATACCTTTCCACATCAGAATAACGAAGACAAACATTTTGTCCATTCATTCACTCAAGTTACCAAATTGAATAAGAAATCATCTGTTCATTGAAGAGGTTCACAGATCAACTGTGGAGAGACAGGGGACAACAGGGCATGTTGAGTGCTACGACAAAGAAGGTAAGCTAGTGGAGCAGAGAGGACGCGTCTAAAACTGTGTGGCGTCCACCAAGGCCATCACCCATGTGAGTTCTGAAGTCATCTGGGAGTTAACCAGCAGATCGGATGGAGAAGACGTGTCTTTCCTTAAGAGCTGCAGATGCAGGGACAAGGAGATGAAGGCTAACCTGGCCTGTTCAGGCCAAGGTTGGATGGAAAGGACAGCGGTAGGGAAGGAGACAAGTGATGAAGCCAACACTGTGGGCAGGGCTTTGTTGAATTAAAATATTTGGGATCAGTACTCTTGCCTGGAAAATCCCATGGATGGAGGAGCCTGGTAGGCTGCAGTCCATGGAGTCACCAAGAGTTGGACACGACTGAGCCGACTTCACTTTCACTTTTCACTTTCATGCATTGGAGAAGGAAATGGCAACCTACTCCAGTGTTCTTGCCTAGAGAATCCCAGGGATGGGGGAGCCTGGTGGGCTGCTGTCTATGGGGTCACACAGAGTCGGACACGACTGAAGTGACTCAGCAGCTTAGCATCCTGAAGATATTGAAAGATTTCATTCAAAAAATCTCAAAAACCATAAATATTTTAAGAAAAGACATTGTACCCAGAGGCTATAGAACCAAGAAGGAGGAAGACCACGTGAGAAAAGAAACAAGTCTCTGAAAGCAACATGAGAGAAGCAGAGACATCAAAAAGGTGAAAATATCTGAACTCCACTGTTGCTAAATCTGAAGCAAGTTGACAGATAAAAGAGAGTTTTGTTTTTTTAATATGTGAAAGGCGAGGGTACATCAATTCTATGATTTGGGGGTGGAGGGAATAATTGAAGTCCCTAGACTGGAAGAACTTTTTAATGTGAACTGCTGTCGAAAATATCCTGAAAGTATACAATGTTTAAATACCTGGAAAATAATCTAAATAATCAACAAATGCCTTAAGGCAACTTACATTTCTGAATGCTAATGGGAAAACTCTACAACTTAAATTTGAGGAAACTGCATTTGGCCAATGATAAATTCTGTATTTAATGTATGGGTGAACTGTGCATTGGATTAGAAATAGAAGAGGATTAGCATAGAATCAAAAGGTAAATCAGATTCCAGGTCTAATTTTTAGACTATAAATCAGCGATCTAGATTCTAACACTAACCAATTTTTCTTAGAAAATTTTTAAAAATGGGACAATCTGGAGAAACAGCAGTGACACTATATGCAAATTCATTCATTAGCTCTGTTTTGCAACTTGTGCTTTTGGTTGTTTCATTCATTTGCTTAATTGACTGTAAGGAAACCAAAACTGGCCAAATGAGTCATGAATGAGTCACAGCTCACCTCCCGGAGCAGCCACAAGCCTGACTACAGCTCACTGCACCAAGCCTGAATTTCAAGCTGAAGAAGAATGTTGGGGAGGGGGCTGGAGGGAGCCAGGGCTATGGAGGATGTCATAGAAATTGTTAGGGGAACAAGAACATCTTCAGAGCAGGCTTCCCTGCACATCTTTTCCAGGTTGGAATTTATGGGCTTACATCTCAACCCTAATCACAGATGAAATATACCTGCATCCAATCTGCTCGCTTTCCAACTGATACTGTGACACATGGTCATCTGTTAAAAAGGAAGGGAAAACTCAAACTGCATCTCTGATGCTGCCTTCAGACTTTCAAACACTGTGTGAAATGGGAGGACCAGAGTGACTACCCAGATTGTGACGCCTTACAAATAGATAGGTAGAAGATACCCAGCAAGGGGGACACAGAGTCCACACATCTTCTCTCCCACCCTGAATAAAAGCTCCATCATTCATACTATAATCCTGTTTTAATAAACAACATACAGGTGACCCATAAAATCACAGTATCTGGATATCTGAAAAACAGATATCACAAAATATATATAATGATTAAAAAAAAAAAAACAACACCGCCGAGGTGCTACTTTCTAGAGGCAGGGAAGAAATCAGTGCATGACACACTGTTTCCTGACACACTGACTCAGGGATGCTCCTGCCTTCGCTAGTGAGTGTGCCCAGTGACCAGCAGACGTAAACATCAGCACAGAAGTTGTTCTCCACACTTCTCTCTGCTTGCCAAATACTAACATCACTTCCTTCCTGCTGGACTCAACATTTTCTTCTTGAGGAAAAGGACCATATAAGTCTTAATACTGCTGGTATCCTCTACCATTTGAGCTAAGCAAAATGCATCCAACAAATGTAAGTCAAATCAGAAATGAGTAGGAAAAATCTACAACTGTTCCTCGGCTATTTACACCTCCCAATCACCATGCTAACACAATGCTGCTGCTCTGTTGCTCAGTCACTCAGCTGTGTCCCACTCTTTGCGACCCCATGGACAGCAGCACGCCACACGTTCCTGTCTTTCACCATCTCCTGGAGCTTGCTCAAACTCATATCCACTGAATGAGTGATGCCATCCAAACATTTCATTCTCTGTTGCCCCCTTCTCCTCCTGCCTTCTATCTTTCCCAGTATCAGGGTCTTTTCCAATGAGCTGACTCTTCACATCAAGGGGCCAAGGTATTGAGGCTTCAGCATGAGTCCTTCCAATGAATCCTCAGGGGTGAATTCCTTTAGGATTGACTGGTTTGAGCTCCTTGCAGACCAAGGGACTCTCAGGAGTCTTCATCAACATCACAGTTCAAAAGTATCAATTCTATGGCACTCAGCTTACTTTATAGTCCAGCTCTCACATCCATACGTGACTACTGGAAAAACCATAGCTTCACTAGATGGACCTTTGTTGGCAAAGTAATGTCTATGCTTTGTTTTACGTTGTCTAAGTTTGTCATAGCTTTTCTTCCAAGGAGCAAGCATCTTTTAATTTCATGGCTGCAGTCACCATCCACAAATATATCATCATTATCCTACTTTCAAGCATTATAGCCAAAATGCTCTTTAATTTCACCATAAGGTTTTCAGGGGCCAATACAACAATTCATAAAATGTAAAGAGATTCATGTTTTAAAAATACCTATATTTTACTAACACACGTACAGGTAAGCCTCAATTTACTAAAAACTTTTAAATATACTCCATTAAAGTTTCTAGTCTTTAGAATTTAGGACACATGTTCCCAATAAGGCTAAGTCGGTCATGCTCTTAGGCCAGCAGCCAGGAGCTCTCACTTCAAAATAAAGAAACTGAAAGTAAAATCATTTTGGCATTACTTCCTTGCTTTCAACATGATAGAATGCACTTATCATATCAGATCACGGCTGCCATCTTCTTGGCATTTCTGGTATGGATCTAAGCCCTAACCCTCGCAGGAAGCCAAGGGCTACCATACCACTGTTCCAGACCCCTCAGATATGAAGGACCGGGAAACAGAGAGAGAAGAATGGAAACAGTGGGGGCCTCCCCGGCAGTCCACTGGTTAAGTATCCACCTGCTAATGCAAGGGACTCGGGTTCAATCCCTGATCCTGGAGAATTCCACACGCCTCGGAGCAACTAAGACCATGCACCACAGCTACTACAGAAGCCCAAGCACCTAGACAGAGCTTGTGCTCTGCAACAAGCAGCCAGTGTAATGCAATGAAGAGTTAGCTCCTGCTTGCCACAACTAGAGAAAGTCCACTTGCAGCAATGAAGACCCAGTGCAACCAAAAATTTAAAATGTATAAGCAAAAAAATTAAAATTTTTAAAACAAAAAAAAAAAAATAAAAAAAGAAGGGAGAGATCCCTGAGCCAGAACACCCAGTCAACTTAAAGCAACATCTCTCCATTCTACCCTTCAGACCCAGGGCCAAGGGAACCCCTGCCAAGGGAGGCTGAGGAGAGAAAGAGCTGCCAGACAGTACCACAAAGGCCAGAGGCCCTCTGGAATCTACTGAGGGAGCATACTAAAACATCAGGGATAGTTGGGGAGACAGAGGGTGAATTCCCAAAAGACTGAAATATCTGCTCCCTGCACAAGCAGGGGTACAGACAGGAAAGGGAAGGAAAAGGAGAAAGGGAAGAAGTGCCACTGCCTTCTTTATACATCTAGAAACGTGCAGTGGCGGCAGCCCCAGGCCCCTCGGGCCCTAACTGTGGAAACTTTCTTTCCCAACCTGCATAGGCAAAGCCTCTTAGCTGCAGTGGCTCTTTGAGTCCCACGTTTCTGGCACTCACTCACTCACATACCAAATGAACGGGGGCTCTGCCTAGTACAGTCAGCCGTCTCCACAGTCTTTTATAAGCATGAATGTTTTGTCTTGGGCCCTAGCATCTGTTGCAACTGCCTTTTCGCTGTCATGGCTTCTGGCTGTGAGAAGCGCTTTCTTAGGAAAATCATGTTAGCCCCCACATTTCTTCCAACTCAGCTTCAGCAGAGTCCAACGCTGTTTCTACTGTTTCTGAAGCCATGTCCCTGGAGTTCTGAGGACTGGCATCTGGAGGCACTAGAGAGGTCCCTACACATTTTAATGACCAGGTCCTCAGTATCTTTCTCTTTCTTTCTTTCCTTTTTTGCCACAAGTCAGGCCTCATCGACTCAATGAACATGAACTTGGGCAAACTCCGGGAGATGGCGAGGGACAGGGAGGCCTGGCGTGCTGCAGTCCATGAGGTTGCAAAGAGTCGGACACGACTGAGCAACTGAACAACAACAGGCCGCATACTTAATTTTTCTCTGTTGATTCCATTTTCTTTTGAGAAAGATTCAGAGGCCCTGCCTTTCTTTCTCTTCCACTTTAGAGCTATCACTGTTGGGCAGAAATGAACGGTTTACTTCCCAAGTCAGATACTCCTATCGGGCCGCCTCTAGCCAGGTCTGGGCTGGCTCCTAACACACCTTCATCTCCCCTGTGCCTTCCCTTAGAGTCCCAACTCCATAAAGAACCCGAACAGGAGCCGTCAGGGCATAAGTGATCCTTGCAGGCCCAATTAAACTTGGTTCCTTTACCCTGAGACTCACTCACTGAACTCTTCAGTACTTGGTACCTCTCTCTCAAAAGCAAACTTGCTGTAACCACTTGGTGTTACTATTCCAGACCATCTCAAGCCAAAGGGCAGAAGAATGCTTTACATGCCTCAGAAGGTGCTCCCTCATGGGCACAAGTAAAGCCTGGCTTGGAGCCACCAGGAAAACAAAGTCAGTTGCATTTCAACCTCTGCTGGCAAAAATCTTTATGCAGTACACAAAACCACACCCAGCTCTGAGCTATGAAAATCTACTTTCCAACTGCTCCTATTTCAGACTCTAGCTGAACCTTCAAAGGGCACTCTGTATTATTTTCTGAATCTTTGTGAAAACTTTTCAGAAATTGTTCCATTTCTTATACGATAGTATACATGTTTCAATGCCATTCTCCCAAATCATCCCACCCTCCCTCTCTCCCTCAGAGGCCAAAAGTCCGTTCTATACCTCTGTGTCTCTTTTGTTGTCTCACATACAGGGTCATCTACTATGATGTATACTATACATATATGATGTATACTATCGTATAAGAAACGAAGCGCCAGTCTATGTTCAATACAGGATACAGGATGCTTGGGGCTGGTGCACAGGATGATCCAGAGAGATGATATGGGGTGGGACGTGGGAGGGGGCTTCGGCATTGGGAGATCGTGGACACCTGTGGCTGATTCATGTCAATGTATGGCAAAACCAATACAGTATTGTAACGTAGAATAAAGTATTTAAAAATAAATAAATAAAGGTTTTATATATAAAAAAAAAATTGTTCCAGTCTTTGTCTTTTTTTCCTCTTTTTAAACTATATTTCTACAGGCCTACTACCCTTTCTAATTTGTGCTATTAGGAGGAATCTCCTTTCCTTTTTCTGTCTGTCTATCCTGAGGTAAGACCTCCCTTCATAGTTCTCACAAGATGTGAACCTTTTGCCTAGCTTACTTAGTCTTTTCAGACTACCACTGTTCCTTTTCTGATGACTGAAGTTACAGTCAGCTCAGTTCTGTCCAACGCTTTGTGACCCCATGGACTGTAATCTGCCAGGCTCCTCAGTCCACAGAATTCTCCAGGCAAGAACACTGAAGTGGGTTGCCAGATGATACCAAAGCATATTTTTTCAAACCACTCTAGCTCTTCCTTGATTCTCTAAGAAAACCTAATCTTTTTGAATCTGAGTGTCACAGGCACAGGCCTTTGTGATTACAAACATCTTAAGATTACAGACATCTTAATGTCTGGGTTTGCAATAATTTCACTGACTCACTGGTCTATCTAAACGCAAGAATGCAGAACATACTTCCTAAGGATATTCCCCTTCCTTTGTGTTTGCTTAAGAAATTCTTTAACTCTTCTATAGGTGAAGCCACAGTTCTATGAGCCAATGGCAAGAACTTAAGTAACAAACCGAAGTTGTGTTTGACAGAATAGAGGAACTTGTTAAAGTGTCAGAACACTGCTTCTGTCCCACTGAGCACCATGAGCCTCAGCTCCCTCTGGGGTTGTCTCTGCAGCCTGCCCCGCTGCAGAGATGGCGCTTTCCTGGTCTGCTTGAGGTGTGTGTGTGGGAGGGTGGTGGTGTTGAGGTTGATCATATGACAGTGTTGGTGGCGATTTAATTGCTAAGTCATGTCCGACTCTTTGCGACCCCATGGACTGTAGCCCCACCAGGCTTCTCTGTCTATGGGAATTCTCCAGGCAAGAATTCTGGAGTGGGTTGCCATTTCCTTCTCCAGAGGATCTTCCAGATCCAGGGTCAAACCCGGGTCTCCTGGCTGCAGGTGGTCTCCTGCACTGCAGGCAGATTCTTTACCACCTGAGCTGCCAGGGAAGCCCACGGGCATATGATGAGAGGTGGTCTATTAAGATCTTGGATAAACTGCAAAATTACCTTAGTCTCTCCAGAGCCCTCCTCTGTCCTGGAATAAAATTAACTAAATGTGGTGAGGCCACTTTATCACTTCCTACCTTGGCCTCATTCTCACAGTTTAAAGGAGGAAGCTCACACAATAGCCCTTGTGAAACTTCATCACTACTGCAGGCTGAAGTACTGTCCTGCAGCTTTGACTGAAACACAGTGAAAGCAGCAAATGCTATTCCACCCCAAATAACTAAAAAGATCCAACCCTTCCCCCAGCCTCACCTGCAACGAAAGTCCAAGCTGAACCCACAAAACCCAAGTGCTACCTACAAGAGCCTCAGCTCACCCACAGAGCCCAGCAAGGACCATGCATCTTGCACTCGGTGAGGCCTAAGCCCCATCACCAATAGCTGAGTCTGGTGAAGTCACTGGTCTATGTGCTGGGCCATCACAAGCTTCACAGTCCCCCAAGGGCAAAGCAATAAATGTTCCCCTTTCTACTGAGGGAGAAACTTAATGAGCAGTAGATACCACAGAAACAGAAATAAGATGTAAATGGGAACTATTCATTGATAAAAGCTAATATACACTGGAGAGTGTGGCTGAAGCATGCAAGTTCTCCTCCTGTTCCCTCCCCCTCCTTGAGGCCAGCACCTGCTCTGTTTAGTCTACCCAATATATGAGAGGACAACAGAAAACCACCACCCTCTCTGCAAGTTAGCAGGTCTCAAAGAGAAGATCCAGAAGAAACTGAGTCACATAGAACCAGGTGTTCCTCTAACACGTTAACAGAAGTTCTTCCACAGGAAAACAAAATATAGGAAGGGAGACGATCTTGCAAAATAGACCCCTCCTATAACTTCAGCTGTTTGTTATACCTTCCACGCCTAATCAGAGTTTGAATATAGTATGAGTTCAATCAACTGAAAGAATGAACTCTGCTTCTGAATGAACAAAATATGGCTTTATGTACACTTGCGGAAGTTAACAGCATCATATTAAATAGCTTGCACTTCTAAGAGATACAAGCCAAAACAGTAGGAGGTCTCAATTGCAAGGAAACAGACCGAGAATAATCCAATCTCTTAGGAATGTTCATCTTCAGCATCAACTCCTGCTGTTTGGCTCAGGATGGTTCTGTGCCAAGCCTCCCCAGATGGCTCAGGTAATGCTATTACAGGTCTTGGATGAAGATGTTGGCAAAGATGAAAGATTGCCAGATGCTAAACTAAGTTTGACACAAGAATGTGCCCTCTTCTCTTCGGACTTGCCCTCACTGACATGAAAGATTATATAAGAAAAAAAGCAAGCAAGATCTTAATTATAAGATACACGTGAGTTTTATAAAGGCCCTTGGAAAACCTATAGACATTTAATTTCACAGAGCAATTTGAAATCACAAACGCTTTTAACAAATTAGACCTAAGATTCTTCTCTGCTGTGATTATTGCTAATAATAAGTTACTATTATACATTCCTAAAGATTTGCTGAGTGCTCCATGCTGGGCTCTGTGCTGGTCCCCAGGAATTTAGCAGTGAATAAAATCTCACTGGGCCCTGACATCACAAGGCTTAGGTTTGCTGGGGGAAAATCAGTCTTTAAGCAAAGATCAGGAAAACTTAAAAACCAAGAAACAAGACAAATGGCAAGTTTAAAATCTAGAAGAAAAAGAAGTATTGACAAATCCTGGTAGTGGAAAAATATTTACCAACATGGCTATAGCAGAATGAGCAAGAAAGAGGGAAACTGAGGCTGGAGAGGATGGAGGGGAAGATCACAGGAGGCCCTATTCAGGGTTCTGGACTTCACCCTCAGAGCATGGAAAGCTTTCTTAGAGTGATGAAAGGGTTCATGTGATGAGATTTAAGTATCCTTGTTTCAAGGTTGAAGACAGTAGGAGAATGCACTGGCATAGATAGACCATCAGAGTCTATACGCCAAGTTGGAGGAGGCAGAGGTCCAAGTGAGAGCTGACGGGAGCTGGGGAGGAGCACAAATGGACTCAAGACAGATGGTGAAGGGCGAGCCCTCAACAGCTTCCAAAGACAAAGTACTTGACAGTTACCGTGAGTGAGGTGGCTACTTACCGGGGCTTCCCAGGCGGCACTAGCGATGCAGGAGACACAAGAGACATGAGTTTGATCCCTGGGTCAGGAAGACCCCCTGGAGGACAGCGTGGCAAGCCACTGCAGTATTCTTGCCCAGAGAATCCCATGGACAGTGGATCCTGGCAGGCTATAGGCCATGGGATCGCAAAGAGCTGGACACAGCTTAGAACAGCTCACACACAGCTACTTATCACCCATTTTACAGGTGAAAAAACAGGTTTAGTAAGGTCAAGTCATTCGCTCCTTTAGAATAAGCGCTGATTGTGAGTCAAAACTAAATGACACCAAAGTCTTTGTTTTCAACCAAGACTTTGAAATCTTGCCTTTTTGTCCATTAGAAGTATTTCTCTACAAACCATCTGACAGTATGTTTACAATAACTGCAAGAATGTTTATATCCTTTGATCTGAAAACTTCATTTGGGAAAATAAAGCTAAAGGAAATAATCCAAGTGGGGAAAGAGGAATAATCTGTACCAGGGCATTTATAATCATACCACTTATAAAAGAAAAGAACTGGAATTATAGCCAAGCTCCTGGGATAAACCACAATGGAAAAGAATATTTAAAAAAGAATGCTTATGTATAAAACTAAGTCACTTTGTTATACAGCATATTAGCACAACACTGGCAAATCAACTGTACTTCATAAAAATAAATTTAAAAACATAGATGAAACTAAGAGAGAGAGAGAGATCTGTAAGTAACCCAAGTGACAATTATGTAAACAGGGAGGACTCATCATCCTGTTCACAGCTACATACTACTCCAATATTACTCTCTATGTGATCCTGAAAAAGGATTCAGTCCTTGCTAAAGTTCTTCAGCTATAATGATTAAGTTCTCTTAATGAATTTCTCAAGCATCTAGGGAAACTGGCATTAATAATACCAACCGTAACTGCATTTAGTGAAGAACTGTTATTACCGCTCTCTAATGTGCAAAGCTCTGAGGAAGGAACCTGTCACATATCATCTCACCAAACAAATACCCTAACAACATACAGAGTAGACGGTGCTATTCTCTACAGGCAGCTGAGAGAATAGAGAGGCCAAAGAGCTGCCCTAGACCGTACAGCTAACCAGTACCACATCCAACATCAGGACTCTAAAACCCATGTTGTCTTCACTATAAATGCCACTCCATGATTATCAGAGAAAATGAGGTTCAGAGAAATTGAGCAAACTGAGACTCAGAGATCACAAAGCTGGTTAGTGACAGCACGAGTTTTAATGAAGGTCTCCCAATTTCAGTATAGACCTCTTGTTATATCCCAGTTGTCATATAAGAAGTCACTGATAGATAAAACTATACACATTAAATCACGTTTAAGCCACAATATTCTAAAGCTTGGATTCAACTGACCTAAAGAAAACATCTGCAGAAAGACAGAATACAACAGAAAAGAAAAATTTGCAAAGGCCAACAAAAGGTTATCCATCCAAAAAACTGTAGGAAAAGCCCTGTATCATGAAAAGAGTAGATGGGGTGGGAGACAGAGGACCTCCCATTATTACTAAGTGCTTATTATGTCCTAGTACTGTGCTGGCTATTTTGCCCAACAGAATTTACTTGCTCTTTGCACCACTCTGCAGGAAGAATCCTATTTCACAAGCAAGACAACTAAGTTAGTGAGAGATTAAGGCATCTGCCCATAGTCACAGCCCAGGTGGTATGATGTGAACCCAGGCCAGTCTGATACTGAAGTTCCTATTTTTCAATAAACCACACTGCCTCCCACTGCAACACAATTGGTAGAATTATTTTTTTTTTTGCATTCTGTGATTAAAATGAAGGACAGAATAATATCCAGCATTCTTGTCTAAGCAATATTAAGGCTAATGTTATTAAATAGTCATGCAACAGCCATTCATACGAACACTCACTCTGTACCACGTATGACTCGGGAACATAAAGTTGAACAAATGGTCCCCAATCACAAGGAACTCAGAGTCTAGGAGAAATAACACTTTTGTGTCACCATTAATGAATATCCATATTCCAATTTGGGACACATCTGTGATATCTCTTTTGAAATGGCAAAAGGTCAGCTCTCTTAGGAGCTGAGTAATTCTGGATGGCTAAATTTCTGGATTTAGCAAGAGAATTTGCTCTCTGAAGCATGAGATCTTTGACTTTACAACTTTTCTTAATCATTTCTTGGTGCTTTTGTCAATTCTCTCAGAACATTCTGAGTTCCAAATCCTGAGATCTTGTGCTCCCCATTCTCACTGATTCCCCTTTACTATTCTGTCCAGTGAATGGATTGATAGATGGATGGGACTGAATAAGATCTCCATAATAAGTACCATCACATAAGCAATTTTCAGCTCAGTCACTTTCCAGTCTTAGAGAGTTTTTCTGGTTTGTTTCTAAGGAATAATACAATTTAAACTTCTCTTGAAGTTCTGGGTCATTATTACCATTGTGATTTGAGAAAAGCATAATGTGCTATGATTCAGGAAACCAAGTAAGCTTGGGAAAACTAATGCATATATTAGAGGTCTTAGACTGATGATTTTTAAAATGAAGGAACTGAACTACAGTTACCTCTGAGGCGTCTTCCAGCTCCACAACCATATAACTCTTTGAAAAATAAAGTCAGTTACTATAATGGTCCATTCACACAGAGGCATCCTTCCCCTGAGCCTTATGCAGTATGTGACTTAGTTTGGCTGCATTCTCCATAGTCCAAGATGCACATGGTTTCTGAGCTCCTGAGTCCATGATTTACAGTTTTGACTCCTGGCCTAACTTTCGGTTCTTTTTGCTCATTTTAACTTGCAACCTGTAATTTCCTTGAACTTGGAGGGAAAAAAAAAAAAAAGCTTAATGAAAGGAATGGAATCTACATTTACTGAGTATCTTCCAAGTGCCAAATAAAATATGCATTACTTTAATTAATTTAATCCTTACAACACTGAAAATAGGTATTATCTCTATTTAATAAATGTGGAAACCCAAGATCAGAGTTATTAAGTTGCCCAAGGTTGTAAGTGGCATAGCTAGGGTTCAAAGCCAGGCTGATGTCTCCAAGGCCCACGTGCTTTCTACTATACAATGCCACGTATTAGAATAGGGAGTAAATTAAAGGTCCTCAGCATTGAAGTCAGAATCTAGAAACTCTCCCTAATGATTACATAAATTACATTTAGCTTATTGCAAGTACATGGAGTTTAAGAAATTCATTTCCTCTCTTCTTCTGCAGAGAAGGGCTTTATTAGTACTATTAATTATTATTTTTAAGTGCACTTTTTACTTAGCTTATTTTATATAAAATCCAGGAGGGCTTTAGGTAGTTATCAAATGAGCAAGGTTACCAAAAAGCTTAGTGCTAGCTAGGTGAGAATTTATATGTATCATTTAAACTGGTGAATCATTTACTAAACATTGAAGGGAAAAATTAAATCCTTTACCAAATTTTACTACTTTTCTCTTAACTAAGGTCATTAAATATAACTATATATTTGAAAAGATTAAAAACTCAACAAGCTTTACGATCAGGGCTGCTCCATCAGTATGCTGAAGAATCCAGCTTCATGTTCTAGAATTTATCGGGATGAAACTGATAAACAATAGTTACATCACATTCTTTCCTTAAACACTGTCTCTGGAGGCACCTAAATCTTTCATGTAGGTGCTCATCCTGAGCTCCAGAAATCTCAGTTCCTGCTTCCTCTTCACTGTGTGATGACTTATATTCTGCTGAATCTCCAAGTATAGTTTATGGGCAAATGCAAGATTCTATTTCCAAGTACTCTGTCATTATTAAAAAGTTGAAGTCAAGCATTTCTTGTGTGGCTGACTATGAACTAAGCTAACAAATTTAAACTAGCCAACAAATGCTTTTTCATATTTGCAAGTAAAATGCCAGGGAATTTAATAATCTGCTAAATCTACACTTTGGAGTATCAATAAGTGATCAATAATTCTAGATCTACTTTCCTGTGTTAGGTACAATATATGTGATTAAGTGGAAGTTGCATTAATTGAAAGATAACATTACCATTAAAAAAGGCTTACTAAAACAAGCAGACACTGTGAACTGTTTGCAAGGGGGGACATGCAGCCTCAGTCCTGCTGTGAAATGACAAAAATGACTTGGGAGCTTCTGGTTTGTTGGTGGATGTTCACTCAGACACACCACTGGGTTCTGCAGACCACAAACCAAAAGAAGTACTGCTCATGCACAGGGCTGAACTTCTCAGAATCAAAGTTTTCAAAACACCTGGTTCCCTCTGGGATTTTCATTGATTAAATATTCCCTTCGAGACCCCAACTCCTCTCTTGGGAGTCAGAAGGCCAAAAACTGTACACATGTACTTGGAAAGTTCGTGACAATCACTCCCTCTCATAACAGTAATAATGGTCACTATCACAGGGAGTGGATGAGATGGACTGGGCCAAGGACAAGTTCAGGAGGGTGGTGGGTGGTCATGATGAGGGCCAGGTGAACTTGCAGGGACTGGGGGAGAGTCAGGAACTCAGGGAATCTGTCTTTAGCAGATTGGAGTCTGAAGCGGGAACAAGAGGAAGCCAGAACACGAGGTATTACAAAGCGGTGAGAAAGCAGCATCAGGCCGCAGTGAAGCTGGACAGTGAACACAGGCGGCAGTGCTGACTTCAGCCAGCTCTCTTGCGAGAACAGGAAAGCCTGTGGAGCAGGGGGCTCCAGGAAGGCCCCTCTGAGGTCACAGAAGGCAAAGGGAGTGTGGGTGAAAGGGGCTGGCTGGAGATCCAGACCCCACTGAGGAGTACACAGCCAGGGGCAAATGGACCAAGGAAGGAGGAGTGGTCAGTCAGCTAAAGAGCACAGGGAGGATGAGGAAGGGTTCAGACAGGTGTGAGGAGAGCCTCCAGGAGGCTGGAGGGAGAGCAAGCAGGCCTCCACATCCTCTGTCTCTCACACACACACACCCCACCCAGCTTTCTTTCACAAACCTTCTTCCTCTCTAGTAACCACTCACATCTGTCCTCTTCCTGGTCTCGTCACTCTCATCCAGTCACATGCACTTTTGCACTGACCTTGAGGCATCCAGTGACTTACCTTCTTTCTGCATTTTTGCAAAGGCCTCCCTCTAAGATCAAACCTGCTTTCTCCCAGCCCCTCAAAAGCAGAAACTCCCTATGATTTACCTTTGTGCCTTCAGTGCCCTGCACACAGGAGGAGGCACTAGATAAATGTGTATGGAAAGAAATACCATGAGCCAGGCACACAGGCAATCCACTTTGTACCATTAACATCATGCCCTGCACATCAGCAAATTAACAGTGCATCCAAAAGGACATCACTCACCTACCAAATATTTGCCGTGTCCATCATTCTAACTCAAAAGCCCTTCCCATCCCCCTGTCTTATAAGGGCATGTCTGAGCTAAAATCCATGCTCTAGCCTGAAAGCAACACAGGGTCAGGGACTGAGTTTTATTCACCTTTGAATCCTAAGTATCTACTACAAAGCCCAATATTTAGCGGACAAATAGATAATTTGATTCATCAATCAGTCATATGTACAAATTCCCATGAAAACAGAACCAAACAGAAAGCAGAAGGGCTCTGAAATTACCAAAAAGCAAATAATCCACAAACTAGATAATCAGACTCTAAAATGACTGAAAACTACTTTTATTATTTTAAGTGCTTCTATTTTCAATACAAAACACTTCAGTACCAACATAATAATGTCACTTTACGTTTCAGAGTAGGCCTTGCTTTCTCCAAGCTCCTGCAATTCACCATCCATCAGCTAAGCTAGGCACCAGGAATGGGAAACTTCACTGAATTTGGAATTAGGACAGCTAGGCTCAAGTCCTGCCTTTACCACTTCCTGTCTGTGACCTTGAGAAAAGTCCTTCAGCCACTACACATCTCAATTTCCTTCTCTGTAGAGCAGAGATAAGATCTTGTTCTTCCTGCCTCTTAGACCTAAGAGGATCAAGGAGGTAAGGGGAGGAGGAAGGAAATAAAATCTTGCTGAATACCTACTATACCCAGACATTTTACATATATTACTGAATTCTCACCACAATCCTGCAAAGTAGATTTTTACTATTTCTAGCCTATTAGAGGAGGAAATTGAGACTCAGCAAGGAAACTAACAATTTTATGAACTTGGGAAAAGTTAAGTGCCAGAGCTGGGATTCAAATATTTCTGGCTGGTCCCAAAGCTCTCCTCATGAAAGATTAAATGAAATCTAAATATGTGTAAAAAAATTTAGCTGCTTTTTAGCAAATCACCATATATATAAGTATTTTCTATCATTGCTTTAAGTATGAAAGGTGGAGACAAAGAGAAGCAGCTATTTGCTAAGGCCACATGTCAGAGACAGAGATGGGGCCAGAACCTGGGTCTCCTGACTTTTGGCCTGAAGTCTTTTTATATTTTATTTTTTTCATTAAACCACACCACCCCACACCCTCAGGAAAAGGCTTTTGACATTACTGGGCACAGAGGCATGATGCTTGTTTTTTCAGACCAGCTGTTACAGATCTATTTTAGGACAAGCACTTTGAAAATCATGGAAGGTGAGTATCAAGTGTTTCATTAAATATTCCATATTAATTGACCCTTTAGAGAACTCCCATGTGAGCAGCATATGCTGCCGGCTTCCTGTTAAGCAAGCCACTGAGAAGCTGACTACACTTCTTGCAACACATATTTTGAAAGCACATTCAGACATCAGCACAAAGTACAATTCGAAAATAGTTTTTCATGAAAATCAGAAGTAGCTACTACTTCTCTGGCCGTGCTTCTGTCCATTAAATGCTCATGACTGGGGAAAGACAGAATGTAAATTTGTGACTGTCCTTAATTCCAAGCAGGGTCTGTGTTAACAAGGGGAAAAGAAAAAAGAGTGGGATATAATATTCCAAATAACAGCTAACAATAGATGTCTGTGAATTTATAAGAAGAATGGTTATAATATGAGGGAGTTGGGGGAGGGGGGAGGAATAATCATGTGAAAACATGCCACATAAACAATGGTATTCTGCCCAGGGAAATGTGAGCAGTCCTGACCTCACTCAAGAACAGGGCACTAAACTACGTCCTGGAGCCCAGCTGTCACAAGGCACGGTGTTAAAAGGCCAAAAGGACCTGCTATACATTCACTATCTCCTTTCCTCTTGTTACCTTTCCTCAGCTTTTCTGCCTTTATTTCCTTTCCCCATCAAATACCTGTCAAAAGCCTCTCTCCCATTTTACACTAATACATGTGATAAATATGGATAAAACCATCCAGTTGATACATTCAACAATTCAACACTTGAATGTATACATTCTCTTGCAATTCCATGGACTATAGACTGCCAGGCTCCTCTGTCCATGGGATTTCCCAAGCAAGAATACTACAGTGGGTTACCATTTCCTTCTCCAGGGGAACTTCTGGACCCAGGGATCAAACCTGCATCTCCCACAGTGGTAGCCAGATTCTTTACCTTTGAGCCACCAGGGAACCCCGATTCAATACCCTAAACCAAAGTTGCTACTCACCATGCAACTTCATATGGCGGTGCTGTGTTCAAGAGCCACAAAATCAATCAGAACATTCCTCCGCAGGAATGCCACAAGAGCAAAAGACAGAGGAAAAAGAAAAATTCCACATAGCTCACTTTCAGATTTGCCAACAGTCTTGCAATTGGGATCTTAGTTCACTAATCTTGTCTCTATCACGAACTACTTGTTAGAACAAGTTACTAACTCTTCTTAGCCTTGAAGAGTATCACGAGGATGAACAGCAGTGTCCCTCTCCTGGTGCTGAGATGACTGGCTGAGATAATGTAAGCAAAGTGTTAACACATTGCCCGGCGTGTTTCTGCAAAAGCAGTAGTAATAATCATCATAAAAGTAGTTAACATTTACTGAGCATTTGTTATGTACCAAACACAGGGATAGTTAGTTCATTTGGTCCTTTCAACCACTCTAGGAGGTTGGTTCTTTTATTAAGTCTGTTTTGGAGATGAAGTTGAAGGAGACAGGTTCAAGCACTTTCTGGAAGTCACTCAGGGGGAAAGCAGCAGTATGTAGCAGAGTAATGTAATCTGCTATTGTTAGTAATGTTGCTTAAAGAACAGATGTTTCTGGTTTGTAATGATATAGTGCTCAGCACATATTATTAAATTTTATATAGGTGTGTTTGACAAGGTAGTAAAGAGTTATTTTCATCAATACATCAGTAAGTTTCATTAATGCCTACTTATGTATGCAAGAAACGTATGAGTCCCTGGGTCAAATTCTAGAGATGTATATAAATGAAAAAGCCTATGATAGCCTCAAGCAGGCTCACAGCATGGAAGGGATAAAGATAAGAAAAAGATTGCAAAACAGTGCAAGGAATGCTGCCCTCGACTCCTGTACACTGTGGCACAAAGCAGTAAGGGATCAGCCACACACATGGAGGGTGACCCTCACTGCAGAGGGCCCTTGAACCACATCTTCACTCAGACTAATGAGAAAGGGCATTTCACATGGAGAAATGGGCAAACGCAAAGGCAGAGAGACATTTAACAGCACAGTTCATTTAAGAAGCCACAGAAAGGTCAGGAGCAGAGTTGAGAAAGCTTTCAGACATGAAGCAGTACCAGCCCATGGGCCCCTGAGTGCTTACGAAGGAGCCTGGATTTTATCCCATGATCCATAAGAAACCATTAAACACTTATAAGGAGGTAGACGGCAGACCTGCCCTAGTAGTTCAGGTTAGGCTTTAGGAGTCCTTACTCATTCTCCATCACTCCCGACGGTCATCTGCAAGTCTTTGTGTCTCTATCTTGAAAACGCATCCTGTGAGTGCAAACAGAAAGATCCAGGAGACAATAAAAGACATAGGAAAGCACAGAGATAGAGTGAAGGACGGTTGGCCTTTGCTAGGAGCACTGATAATTCATCCACAGAACACAAGAGAAAGCATAGTCTACGGGTTAGATGCAGGAAGGTGGGAGCCTGAAGAAACTCTCCTCTGACTGTGTCTGTTTTCTGAGAGGAATAGGAAGCAAGATCACCAAGTTGAGAGGAAGAATGGATACAGAGGTTCAAGAAAAAAGGTACCAAATAGGCATCTGGGAGAGTCAGAGACTGAATGGTCTAGGGAAGTTTTCCAATTGGTGTTCCCGATGAATTGGTCTCAGTACCCCGTTATACTCCTAAAAAATAATTATTGAGAATCCTCAGCAGCTTTTGTGTTTGGGAGTTTATCTATCAACACCTAACATATTGGAACTTTAAAACTGAGAAATATTTAACTATACTCAAACATACAACCACAGCGATGACATCAGCAGCACGTAGCTTGGGGAAAACTCCACTATACACCTGTGAGAAAATGAGAATGAGAAAAGGCAAATAATGTCTTAATATTATTTTTAAAAGTCTGACCTTAGGGAACTGAAAGCATTTGAAGGGCTGTCAGAAGTTTCCCTCATAATTCAATTGGTAAGGAATCCATCTGCAATGCAAGAGACCCCAGTTCGATTCCTAGGTTGGGAAGATTCACTGGAGAAGGAATAGGCTACCCACTCCAGTATTCTTGGGCTTTCCTTGTGACTTAGCTGGTAAAGAATCCGCCTGCAATGCAGGAGACCTGGTTTCAGTCCCCGGGTTGGGAAGATCCCCTGGAGAAGGGAAAGGCTACCCACTCCAATATTCTGGCCTGGAGAATTCCATGGACTGTATAGTCCATGGGGTCACTAAGAGTCGGACACGACTGAGTGACTTTAACTTTCACAGAAGTCTCCAGATCATACTTTAAGAATGTGTGGTCTAGAGAAATGTAATCAGATGCCTGAGTCACCTACCTGAGGACAGGGATGTTGAATTTAAAGTGAGTGCACTTAGGAGGCATAGGTTTTCCTCCACTGGGTTCGGCAGCTGAGCTGCAGGCAGAAAGTGGAGAGTTGGATTTAACCAGGGTTGTATTTTAAACAGATTGAATATCCCTACCCAAGAGAAGCTAAGGAAGTAGCTACAATGGCCATGGTATTTAAGATGAGTAGGAAGGAAATGAAGACATGAAGGCACTGAAGAGGTGGCAGGACCAAGAGTTCAAAAGATTACTGAATTTTAGGTATTAGTAGAATAATCCAAAAAGGAAGGATTAGTAAGAGAGTAGGATGCTTGAAACAGAATACGGAAGGTAACTGGTAACAACTTCAGACTCAACATCCAAACTTTCCATATGCCCTTCTCTCTGAAATCTGCACCTCCTCTCTATCCCCCTAGTCACCCAAGCCTAAAACCGGAGGCTCATCCTGGATACTTTCCACTCTCACTGCATCTAAGTGGTCCCAAATCTGACCCATTACAACTCTTCATCATCTCTCATCTTTCTTGCTCCTCCCTGTGCCTTCACTCCAGCCCCTTCTCTGGCCGTGCATCCAGCAGCCTCATCTATGCTTGACTGAACTTCAGCAGGAGTTTTTCTCACACCCAGCTCCATCCTGCCCAATTCACCCTTCACTCTGCTGTGGAAGAACTTTCCATGGTGAACTCTGATCATGTGATCATCATGCATCCATCCATTCATGAAGAAACTATAACCCCAGAGATGTGGACATAAAATAGGCAGATATGGGCTATCATCATGAACACCAGGTCCATCAGAGTATGAAAAGGAGGTAATAGCACAGTGTCATGAAATAATACAAGGAAGAGGATACACACAAAAAAGGCAACAAAATAGAAAACTCCAAAATTCTCAAGGTGTTTATAGAGAAGCCAGCGAAAAAAGAAACATAAAAATACAAGAGAACCAGAAGAGTGTAGTGAGGTGAGAATTAGAATTTCAGGACAGAAGGAAAGTCAGTAAAACAAATTGCCACTGTAGGTTTAAGGAAAAAAAAAAAAAGAGTATGTTGTATTTGAAACTTAGGATCCTATCAGCGGTGATCTACACTAGATCAACCCTATTTGCATTACAAATATGATATAATTTTCTCCATCTTAGGGGAAAAAAAAAGGGGCACTGTCTCATTTTCTTCACCCTGACAGACACGGGATTGTACCTCACCAGTGAAGCTTTGGCACGCCAATCCTTTATCCCAGGCTCTGGTTCCTAGAGAGCCCAGGCTAAGCCATCAAGTATGCAGACAGACTAAGTGCTGAAGATGCCTGAGCTACTTCCCATGAAAAGATCGTGACTGGTGTCAAATTTAAAATTATGCTGGCCAAAAGAATAAGCCAACAAATGGCAAAGAGGTTACTGACTCCTGAGAAGAAAGACTAAATAATGACATTATCCTGAACTGACTGGCCAAAAATGTAACTGGCACCCCATTCTTTCTGGACAAGGATAGCCTTTTTTCCCCTCAACCATATAACCCAGTAATCTTCACACAGCAGTACCTGGCCATAGGAATGCAGACTTGCATTTGGAAAGCACATCTTAAAACTAATATAATTATGGTTTTCAAACAATGTACAGTTACGTATAGCAGATATAAACTCCTCTTTCAGCAGTGACAGCAATAAAAACCCAACTGTGTAGGTGAAAAAGACAACCACTGTGATATCAGCTGTAAATAAACCAAATACTAACTGAAAAAAAAAAAAAAACAACTGTGTGTTAGGAGCTTTGAAGGAAATCCTGAGGACAAATGTGGTGAATTCTTTAAGAAATGCTGCATCACCAGCGCTAAGTACTCGGTGAAAAATATTATGTTCGGGAAAAAACATGGACATCAATGACTGAATTGAAATGGTATTCAGCAGAGTAGCTATCAGAATGAAAAGTTTTAGGAACACATTAAATATATTTCATATATGTGTGCTTGTGAGTTGCTTAGTCATTTCTGACTCTGCGATCCCAAGGACTGGCGCATCTCCAGGCACGAATCCTGGAGTGGGCTGCCAGTCCCCTTCTCTAGGGAGATCTTCCCGACCCAGGGATCGAATCAGATCTCCCACACAGTGGACAGATTTGTTACAATCTGAGCCACCGTGGTGTAATGGCAACCCACTCCAGTTTTTTTACCTGGTAAACTCCATGGACAGAGGAGCCTGGTAGGCCACAGTCCATGGGGTCACAAAGAGTCAGACATGACTGAGCGACTAACACTTTCTGGTTAAATATATTTCACTTATATATTTTTATATACATACACATCTTTTCCACACATACACATGTATACAACTGTGCCATATGATAAAATTTGTTTAAATATAAAAGAGCTCTTGAAATCAGTATTACATAAAACCTCGATATGATAAGAAAATAAACTGTTTGATCTCTTTTCCCCTGCTAGCCACTATCCCATTTATCTGCTCTCTCTACAGCAAAAATTACCCCCAAACACATGACTATACTTGTGGTCTAGATCCCCTCCTATTTGTCCTTCTTCTCCAGTGGAGAAGTTTGCCCATCACACCCCAAATCTGTTTCTAGCAAGGTCATTCAAGAATTTCATACTGCTTAATAGTCCATCTTCAATCCTGTTTTCACTTGAACAACATTTAACATGTCTAATCAGTCCTCCTAGAAACACTTTATTCACCTGATTTGCTCAAACCACATTCTGCTGGCTTTCCCTGCTACCCCGTGGCCATTTTCTCTCAACTCCTCTACAGGGTCTCATCTCTCTACCCTTGACACATGGGCAAGCCCCAGGGCTCACACCTCTGACCTCTCCTTTGGACACTACTCCCTACGTGATACCATACACTGCCAGGATTTTAAATACCATCTGTACTCTGATGACTCTGAACTTTATCTCTCCATCTCCAACCTCTGCAGTTGCCTGCTCAGCATCTACATGCCTGATGGGCATTTCAGATATCGTCCTCCCCCCTCTCTCCACCTTCCACCTTCTCCATCTCAGTCAGTGAAGACTCCATCAGTTCAGTTCCCCAGGCCAGAAACCCTGGAGCCATTCTTGGCTCCTCTCACACCTGTCATCTGATGCTGTCAATAAGTCCTTGCCAGCTCTATCTCTAAAATATACCTAAGGCTGGATTCTTTCTCACCCCTGCCCTGCTCTCACTCTGGTCAGAGCCACCATCATCACTGCTGGAATGACTGCCCGAGCCTGACTCTTCCATCCTGGCTGCTCTGCCATCTACTCTCAACACAGCAGCCGGAATGACCCTACTGAAATTAAGTCAGGCCACGTGATTCCTATTTCACTCAGGGTGAAAGTCTTAAGTCCTCCACAGCCCACAAGCGCTAAAAATCTAGTTGCCATCTTCTCTCTGACCTCATCCCTACCACTCCTTCCCATACTCACTCTCCTCTAGCCCTTGGCCTTCTGGCTGTTCCTCCAGTTTCCCTGCCATTTAAATACCCTCACGACCTCAGCACGTGGGGGTTCCTTCTGCCAGGAACTTGCTTCTTCCAAACAGCCACATTCCTGCCTTCTCGCACTCCCTTCAGGTCCTGCTCAGTTGTCAGATCCTCAGAGGAAGCCTTTCTTGACTACCTTCCATAAAATCAAATCACATTTCCCTCTAGACCCTGACCCAGGCTCACATCTCTTCAGAGCCCATCACATTATATAGCTGTTTAGGGCAGGGACTCTATTGAGTTTACTGCTCCAAGCCAGTACCTAAAACAGTGTCTGGCACATAGTAGGAACAAACTATTTGTTGAAGGAACCCTTGAAAACTGAATAAGTCATTTTAAGAAAATTCAAAGTTTACCTATACTGTACACAGTGGTCAGTAAATTTATCAAAAGTGGTATTACCATCCTAAGACAAAGCAAAATTACAAAATAATAAAACTAGAGAAACTGTCTGCAATGCAGGAGAACTGAGTTCAATTCCTGTGTTGGGAAGATCCCCTGGAGAAGGAAATGGCAACCCACTCCAATATTCTCGCCTGAAGAATCCCATGGACAGAGGACCCTGATAGGCTACAGTCCATGTGGTCACAAAGAATCGGATACAATTGAGCGACTAACACTAAGATTAAGATAATTTCACTGAGATTACATCCGTGGTTGATTACAGGCATTTATGGAGACCTTCTTAACCACCAAAAATGACATCAAGCCCAAAACCCAGTCTTCCACAAAGCACCTTCCCAGTACGAATAGCACAGGAAGGCTCTTCTCTTCCAGAATCATGTATATGCTTGGTATCCTATCTAGAACACTGCTTTGGATGAAAAGCAAATCAGTCTAGTATATACAGAGATCAGATTTCACAGACTGTGTGGATTTTCATGGATCATCTGGGTTTTATTTAACTTTCATTCTTTATAATAAAAGGAATATGTTAAATATGTAACTAAATGTGATTAACATTTAGCACTTTAACTAATAAAATAAAATCTAAATTGGGGTTTTAAAAAAAGAACCTATATTGAACTGAAGAATATTCTCCTCCTTCAATACAAGACTCCCAAAAGACCGATGTCCACAGCCAAAAACAATTACTAAGTAAGAGAATCTAGATCCCATTTATAATTTTATTTTGGAGGACAGTTGATTAAGACACCAAGATTCAGACCTAAAATTGTTTAATTATTTGAGGGTTATCATTTTTAACACAAATAAGGTAGAAGACTAAACAAGAAGAGTGGATGAAATCCCATTCATTGGAGATGAATATTATTAAAAGAGGCTACTCATTTTAGCCTCTTTCTGAAAAATTAAAAACAAGCAATAAACAAGATACTGATACACTAGAATTTCTAGTGTCAATATCTGTTCATAGCAGTCTCAAATACCACAAAACTCTGAAGTGAGAGTCTCCAGTTATTTCCTGGCTTAGAAGATCAGGTGCTATAAAGAGTCTATTTCAAATTAATATATTCAACAAAACTTAAGCCAGGTAGACAGAATGAGTCTTAGATATAGCAAAAGCCACAAGAACTAGTAATAGCAACTCTAAATTCAGAAAAGTAAGGTCTGCTGAGACATATGTCAGAGTTTCACTGGGTTATTAGATTATTCACTATAGTGTATAAATTGAGCCGACAGATTAGGAGCCTTATAACCAGAAGCAGACAGAGCCTTCACCAAGAAAGACAAGAGTAGTTGGAGGCAGAAATGTCAGCCCAAAGGAACTTGTAGACCTTGCAACTGATGTTTAGAATTGAGTGTAACCTTTTACCCTTAATGTGACAATAGCAAAAAAAAAAAAAATGTTTTAAGTAATTTTGCTAAAAGTGAACACCTATTAAGTGCATAGTATCTGCCAGGCACAGATGTATTAAATATGTCAGTGAATTATTTAATGAAAACACTACCAAGTCTCATTTAAAGATTTAAGGACAACTTATATAAGATCACCTGTGCAGCACTCAGCTGTGCAGCGACCTTCTCTCTGCAATGTAGCCAAGAATCAGGAAGACAGCAAAAAGTGACATCACCATATTCAGGTATTAGCCTTCCACAGTTCATTTTTGGAAGAGGTCCAGACTCACAGAAAATGGTTGTTTAGTCACTAAGTCATGTCCATAGAAAATTACCGCAGAGACTTTGGACCCAGGAAGCTCAGGGTTAAGAACCCCAAAGCACCACAGCCTCAGGAAGCTCATTCAACTGCTCAGCTCATTATAACATGGTGACTTATCTGATAGAATAGTGTAGTAATTCCTTTAGCGCAAGGATCCTGAAGCTTCACTGCTGTATTCCCAGTAGGGAACAGAGTTCTTAGAGCAGTGTGCCAGCCCAATTTTCATTAGTGATGCTTATAATGATGATTCTTTGTCATCAGAGATGTTAAATTACATCTACTATATTCTACAAGGAGAACAAAGAACAAAAACACATTTGAAAAACTTTTCATCCATTGTTAACACTGAACTAAAGGTTAGAAAGTTGAAACAGAGAGAACGTCAGCTGTCAAAAACACTTGATTATTGAGAACCACTTAATGAACAACCCCCAAGGGTTCAGTTGCAGGATACATACCATACTACCTGCTGGTGGACCAAAGCATCCTAAGGCCATAGGCCAGGTGGAAAATGGGGATCTTCAGACTGGATAATCAGTTGCAGCTCCCTAGAGAACTCTGTGCAAAGCAGCAACTTCCAGCTTAATAGAAAAGCCTGTTAAATCCTTGGACAGGATATTCTGAACTGTGACAACTCTTCAGGGGTCCATGGCGTTAGCCGCCACCACCCCGGAATATGGGAGAGTATGAAATAAATTATCTCACTTCTAAAACCATATGGTTCTCACCACTTACAAGCCTGTTCTTTCTTGGGAACCACTAACCAGCAGGTTAAAGGTAGACGGGCAAGGTACGCAGAACTGAAGGTGCAGACAGGCCCTGATGAAATGCTGACATCCAGAAGAGAGGAATGTGCGTGCTCTAACTTTAAAAACATAATTATTACATTATCTCGAGTCTGCATTATATAAAGTTCTGCTGTAAAAGGCACTGTTCTGGTTCCTCTAAGTAGCTGAGGCTCTGTATCATTCAGGATTAGTGCTGCTGAAGTGTATCATGTAGGGAACTGTTTCCTCTCCCTTTCAAGCTGAAAGTGTTTTTTTACCCTGAAAGTGGCTTTTTCTCTAAAAGAGAAAAAATAGATGTACTGAGTTGTGTTTAACAAGCTTTCTGCATAAAAACTTTCTGACAGGACCAAGAAACTACCATTCCACTGTGTAGCGACTTACAAGTTTAGGATGCACACAGCCTTCCAGAGTTGCTTTTTTTAACTCCTCAAAGAGGCACCAGGAAGGGCTCCAGCCGCAGAAGCCATACCACCTGAGCAAGCACTGAATGAAGGCAGGCGGAATCTGGAGCGAAACTTCTCGTTTCCTGCCGCTGTTGAGAGAGGTTGGACTGGCTCCTTCTCACATGGCTTAAGACGAGCTATAAACACAACCATGAAGCTTGCCAGCTGGCCCCAAGCTCAGGGGCTTTCAGGGTAGCCGCTACGCTGTGCTCCCTTTTCCGCCCTTTGGCCAGTGTCATTCCTGTACAGATAACAGTACCGGAACGCCCTCCACTTCCTAGAGTCCTCATTTATGTCATGCTTCCTCTTTCAAGAAAACATGGGGACGAAATGCAAGCAAAAGAACTAAAGGCACCATTACCCCCATCAGCTCCTTCCATGCCTCCCCATCGTTATTAAAAAAAAAGAGCTGGACCAAATTCTTTTTGTTGCGCCCAACACACACACACACACACACACACACACACACACACACACACACCCCCCATCCACTCACCCACCCCCAGTAGGTGAAGGGCACCAAATTCTTTTGTTGCGCCCAACACACACACACACACACACACACACACACACACACACACACACCCATCCACTCACCCACCCCAGTAGGTGAAGGGCACCAAATTCTTTTGTTGCGCCCAACACACACACACACACACACACACACACACCCCCATCCCTCCCCCCCCCAGTGGTGGGGCACCAATTCTTTTGTTGCGCCCAACACACACACACACACACACACACACACACCCCTCCACTCACCCACCCCCAGTGGTGAGGGCACCAATTCTTTTGTTGCGCCCAACACACACACACACACACCCACACACACCCATCCACTCACCCACCCCCAGTAGGTGAAGGGCACCAAATTCTTTTGTTGCGCCCAACACACACACACACACACACACACACACACACACACACCCCATCCACTCACCCACCCCCAGTAGGTGAAGGGCACCAAATTCTTTTGTTGCGCCCAACACACACACACACACACACACACACACACACACACCCATCCACTCACCCACCCCCAGTAGGTGAAGGGCACCTTAGGACAGCTTGTTCTTTCCCGCCTCACAGAAAGCCCTTAAGAAATCCTCATACCATCTTAGGACACAGGGCTCTAGCATTCAACTAAAGATCTAAACCGTGTCAACCCAAAGTACAAGAAGCCGAAGCGGACCGCAAAGCAGAAGGCAGGGCAAACAGAGCGTACCTAGATGTTTGCATTTACACAAAGACATTAGCCGGCTGATTAATGGGAGATGCCGGCTGGAGGCGGAGGCGACCGCGCCGGCCTCGTTACCTGGGACATCTGCGGCCTCAGGTTGATTTCCTTCAGGTTGATGGAGTGCGCCCGGAGGTTGTTGAGCAGCTGGCAGAGCAGGACTCCATCGCGGAGGGTCTGGGCCAGATCGAACACCTGCGCCGAGTCCCAGGTCACCCGGTGGTTGGCGGGCAGCACCTTGCAGTGGATGAGCCACTGCGCGCACTGCTTCCACGGCTCCATGCCCGACGGCGCCTGGACGCTGCCCGGCCGGGGCAGGCAGCCGAGATGCGGCGGCGGCTATGCACGCCGCGGCCGGCCCCTTGCCTGCGAGGGTGCGACGGTGCGAAGGGAGCAAGCGCCGCGGCGGGCGGATCCCGGGCCCCGCGCCGGGCTCGGCTCCGATCCCGGCCCGGGTCCGCCGCCTCCTGGCCGCCGCCGCAGCTGGTCCCGCGCGCTCTTCGTGCGCTCCTGCCGGCTCGGCGGCGGCGGTCGCGCACAGGCTTCCGACTTGCGAGCCCGGCGCCGGGCGACTGAGCATGCCCAGCGCGCGGGCCGGTCTCGCTGCCGTCCGCGAGTCCCCAGAGGCGCGGGTGGGAGAGCGCGCGCCGCCCCGGCCCAGGGTCGACGGCCCGGGCGGGGAGGAGAAGGGAGGGGAGCGGGGCTGCGAAGGGGATCCCTCAAGGCGCCCCCCGCCCACCACGAGCCCTCAGGACGGCGGAGCTCGCGCAGCCCCAGGCATCCGGAGAGCTCCTGCTTGGGGAGAGTGTGTCTAGACAGTGTAATTCGGTGGGGACTTCTATTAGGACCTCCAAAACACAATTTTTAAAGGGTCCGAGAGGCGCGAAGGATTAATTGGGACATCCGGACTCCCCAAAGAAATGAGAAACAAAAAAAAGGCATAGGGCATCTTGAGAACGCAACGCTGAAAGTTACCCCTCACCCCTTCCACCTTCTAAATTCTCTTCCTACAGATAACTCCTGTTCCTCCAAGTTAGCTGCTCGTGAGGATGTTTTGCCACAGTAAAAGCGTGTATCTGGAGACGCCCGCAGAACCCACCCCCACCCCCACCCCACCCCCTCCCCGCAGCTTATTTCAACGCGATGTGTTTTTCACTTATAGATGGTTTCCCTCTCCCGTCTTGGGCTCAGAACTGTTCGGCGTCGCAGTCCCGGCCCTTTCACTATAAGCACAAAACCTGCCGGAGAGAAATAGGCCTGTGAAACGCCCACCGAGCCACGGCGGCCGCACTGCGCATGCGTCGGCGACGAGCCGGTTTTGAGCGCGTAGAGAACTCTAGTTCTCAGCGGCACCGGTTGGGCTGTTTTGAGACCTTCCGTGAAAGCTGGAACGTGAACCCAGAACTCGAGTGCTGGCTGAGCAGAGCATTCGCATTTCTTAAATTTTAGGGGACTCCTAACTGCCCCCTTTTACTCCTATTGCCCCTCAAAATAAAAATAGTGTTTAAATTATTTATCATAATTTATTACCCTTGAACTTTTGCATTTCTGCGTAAATGTGGTCCTGGATTTCTGTTTCGAGATATATTCTTCACATTTTTTAAAATAATAAAATATGAAAATCGGTGGGATTTTAGATCATTTTTTATTTTACTGTTATATTTCTGTAGCTCAGATATTCTATTATGAACCAAATTAATTTTATAAGCAGGTCAAAATGTTATTTTTAAAAGTCTATCTGCTCTGTTAAGGACAAGCACTCCTTTTCCACTAGCCTGTGACAAGCACAGCACATTGTACTCTGAGCGTTAAACAATAAATCGGCCTGAGGATTTCCTTTCCTCACAAGCATCCTTCCCAGCAACTTCCTCTTATGTTCAAATCAGATTGCATCAACGGTACAGTGTTTCCTAACCTGTAATCTTTTCAAATAAATCATACAAAAGTTTTTGCTTCACACCTGAAACTAACACAGCATGGTAAGTCAATTATGCTAAATGTTAAAAAAAATTTTTTTAATAAACTATATATATCATCTTTAGAAACAAAATCCAGCACATCTGAATCATGTAACAAAAGTTCCGGCATACGGAGAAATTTGAATTAGAAAGGAAGTTTCGTTAAAAAGGAAGAAATAGCTATAAAAATATAAATTTTGTTTCAGGTAGCATCAGATCAACTTTGGGTGTTGTAGGATATTTTCAAAGCCCAAAGTATATGTATCAGGAAGGAGAACTGGGTTTAGAGTCTCAGCACTGCTAGTTTCTAGCAACATGCCCTTGGGAAAATGATCTAATTCCTCCACATCTGTAAAATGGGGAAAATAATATTCAGCTCACTGTCTGGTCATTTGGATCAAATGGTACAATGCCTTGCTATTCAAGATGCAGTCTATGGAGCGACAGCATCAGCCAGGAGCTTCTTAGAAATGTAGACTCTTGGGCCCTACTCCTACACGGAATGAATCAAAACTTACATTTTAAAAAGGTCTCCAGGTGACATGTATTTACATTAAAGTCTGAGAAGCACTGGTACAATGCCTAAGACATGTGATGCCTAACAGTAAGAACTCAATAAGCATTAACTAATAGCTCTTAGGTCACAAAAAGGCAGCAATGACCTAATAAATCCTATTAAACTTTTTATAATCATGTAGATTAATATATAAACATATAAACAAATAATATATAAACATATATTAATATACATATGTATATATTAAAATATGACTTCGAAACATTCATTGTTGTTGTTCAGTTGCCAAGTCGTGTCCAATTCTTTGCAACCCCATGGACTGTAGCCCACCAGGCTCCTCTCTCCACGGGATTCTCCAGGCAAGAATACTGGAGTCAGTTGCTGTGCCTCCTCCAGGGGATCTTCCCAACCCAGGGATCAAAGCCAGGTCTCTTAGTCTCCTGCACTGGCAGATGGGTTCTTTACCACTAGCACCACCTGGGAAGGCCAAAATATTAATAATACCTCTCAAATATAGTAAATCAGAGATTGGAGAGAAGAGCAAGATGAAAATATACTAAAGGCCTAGAAAAGAAGGAGACTAGTGGAAGTGCAAGGTCCTTCCAGTAAACAAGGAGCTCAGTAGAAAAAGATGAGTCATGTCGGAGACATCAGTATCAGAAATTCGGATGAGAACAAAAATGGCAATGGGTTTTGAGCTGTTGGTCTTGGTCCGTGAGCTGAGTGATAGAAGACTAAAATCTGTCAGTGGCATCTCCTTGTCAGTTTAGGGCCCCCACTATTCCAGTGAAGGCCATTCTTGCACAGGGACATGAGACTCAGGACTCAGTGGTCCCATTGCCCTGCAGGCTACCTGAACACCTGAGCTCGTCCACACACTACTGAATGCCAGGCCCTCTACTGGGCACTTTACATACATTATCTGCAAGTTAGAGGAAATCACCACCACCACCACCACTGATGAAGAACCAAGACCAAAGGCATTTATCACCTTGCTCCTGGTTACAAATCTCAGAAACAGCCTGAGTTTGGCCTCCACAACTATGCTATTTCTATTCGAGGCTATTCCCCACTGTGATATTAATAATTAGTGAGTTTAATTACTGGTTTAAATGTCTTTCTCCCTCCTAGACTGAAACACCTTGAAGGCAGGAGTGATACCTTATCCCAGAATCAACCTTTGTGCTTGGCACACCTCAAGCACTCAATAAATAATAGTTGGGTAAACAAATGAGCTATGTGACACCTTTTTACTCCCTGGGCTCTCTCTTCCTGGTAGAACAAAAAGATTAGGAATTATTCACCCTGGTGTTAGTTTCACCAGATATCAGGGCCCCATAAAGGGAAGGTCCACTCCTTCTGATAGGGACAGGCTAAAAGGATAAGCAGGTGATTAAGTAGTTAATTCCACTAGAAGATTGTAAGTAAAAATAGATGGGAGACCCCTGTAAATTAATGGTTACTCAAGAAAGCAAGTTTGCTTAGCAACACAACCAGGTAGCAGAGGCAGAAGACAAGGCCCTAAACAATAAAGCAGTGGTGGATGGGACCCACATCCTGCCCAGGGAGCTCAGAGTTCACGGCCCCTAGAACATGCTCTCTGCACACATGAAAAACAATAATTTGTGGACCTAGCTTGACCATGTAGAGACCAGAAAATGCCCCTGATCAACCTGAAGAGGGAACTGACGGTGGAGGCAGGATGTCTGCCTAAGAAAGACAAAGTATTTCTCCCCGCCCCCCACTTTTCCTTTGATTATCAAACTATAGCCCAGTAAGTTCTCGAGTGTAGCATTTCTTGCCCACCCGCTTGTAAACCTCACAGGCATCCTATTCTAGGAAATCACTTCTAAGCTTTCACCTTGCCTCTTGCTGAACTCTTGTCTCTGTTGAGACATAGAGGACTATGGTACTGGAGCTCTTTAAGAGTCCCTAAAATGACACCAAATGGTTTCACTGCCTGTGGGTCTTGCCACCGTTTCTGGACTCTCCTGCAGAGCAGACCTACTCTTCTCCTGCATGGCTCTGCAGTTTGGACCTTTGCTTCGGTGCTAAACTTTATACAAGAGGGAAATGGGACAGGTGGCTTTCTGAGCTCTAGGAAAGATAAGACAATAAATGATGGATACCACATTTTAGGTCTTGTCCCATGTTCAAAATTACACCATAATCAGAAAAGTAAGGATTAGAGAATTCACTGGTTTATGCCTCAGCCCTAGTGTACCAAACGACTGAAGGAAAGCTGGTGAGAGCCTCGTAAATCCACTGCTTGCTAGAATTGGTGCTATCAATCAGTTAGTTTACCATTTTTTCTTCTTATTCTTTCAACCTAAGTTTAGAAAAGTACTACTAAGAGCTATCTACCACCAAGAAATTCAGAAACCCAAATTTATTATTCCTTATTTATTTCTTATTTTATGACACAAAAGAAGTATGTCATTTTGAAGCTTATTGAGGATAAATCAGTTCTAGGAAAGAATTTTTTTAGGAAATAATTTAAAAAGCAAAAATGTAAGTATTGTATACTGCAAACTGAAATACAGCCTGTTAGGTTAATTTTCTTCAACTACAATCAAATGTTGATTGGTTTCACATAAACATTAAGGATGCAGGCTTTAAGTTTCTAGTAATTTGATACTGTTTTAAAAATAAATACCAGAAAGCCATTGTGAAGATAGGATGGTGGTAGAGTGGGACTTCTATAACAATCATTTTTAAAATAAATGTTCCCAAATCAGTGTGAATTTAAAGATTTTTAGGTACAACTGAGCAGGATCTTATTAGGATCTCAGGATTTGTTTCTCTTCTGACATGTTTAAGTCTTGATAATGATGACAACCACAACGACAATAATGGCCCTTTTTCAAAATGTCACTTAGCATCTAACAAAAGAAATTCACTAGAAGTAATTTATGACACAAATTGCTTCCAAAGAAACAGCTTAAAAAGGAGAATAAGAACATGACTGTCATTGTGTTACAAGGGATGAGCTAATAGCTAACCAATGTGCAAATAAATGAAATTTATTTCATTTGTAAAACTGTTCCCCCTTTCTCTGTAGGGAAAACACACACACACACACACACACACACACACACACACATGTTTAATTCACCACATTAACTGTCCCTCAGCTGGGTCTTCTCAGAATCCGGTTCACTCTAAACATGCTGTACTCCTCAACCCCTGCTTAGACATTCGTCCATTGTCAGACAATAGCTGTGACTCATGTATACATTATGTTTTAAAGATGACTGAGAAGGTCAAACTTACAGGGAAAAGCTAAATAGTTATGTATTCCTGTGAGCAACTAAAGGCCTTAATCTAATTTGTGAAACACTCCCATTTTATTTGCATGTTGGTATAAACAAATTGTGGAAGAGAGTGAACTTTTGTGGGAAGTCCTTGCTGCTCCTGTTTCCACAGAATTCTATGCATATCTCAAACATCATACTAAGTTCCTTGTAGAAAAATTATCTCTTTGACACCAAAACCACCACTATCTTCCCTGTACACTATGACCTTCCTGTGGGCTCCTTGGGAACAGAGATTGTAACTAATTCATGTTACATCTCCAATGTCTAGCACCTAGTAGAAGATAAAGGGAGGGAGGGAGGGAGGGGAGGGAGGGATAAACGAAATGAAGAAGATGCAAATCATGGGATGACAGTAATCCTGGGAGAGAAGAGGAGCAAGGCTTAAGTTCCCGTTACCATTTCCACATTTCACTCAAATTTATTCCTGCCACCAACAGTGTCCTTGGGAAAATAAAGCAATGCTGCCAGACTGATTGGCTTTATCCATGTGAAGAAAGTTCAGGAGTTTTAAAAAGCCAACTGATTTTCATTTAAGTTTTCTTTAACAATTGAAATCCGTTATAAAAAATAATAATTGAGCTTGCCTGGTGGCTCAGACGGAGGAATCTGCCTGTAATGCGGGAGACCTGGGTTCAATCCCTGGATTTGGAATATCCCTGGGAAGAGGGCTGGCAACCCACTCTAGTATTCTTGCCTGGAGAATCCCCACAGACAGAAGAGCCTGGCAGGCTACAGTCCATGGGGTCGCAGAGTCGGACATGACTGAGCAACTAAGCACATGCCAAAATTGGGAACTGGCTGGAAAAGGTAACATTTAGTTCAGTTGATACCTCATGTCTGATATAAGATAGCCGTTATTTGTTGAGAGCTTATTGTGAGCACTAACAGGCAGCTACTGAACTTTCTACGCATGCTTTTATTTGACTCACATAACCTCTCTGAGTTAAGCACAATTATTTTCCTCGTTTTATGGATGAGGAAACTGAGACTAAGAAAACTCAGTTAGCTTTCCTAAATGCAAGCAGCTGATAAGCGGCAGAACCAGCGCTGAAGCCCAAACATCCTAATGCCAAGATCTACCTGAGGGCCACACAACCACACGTGATGCCACTCTGCCTCCCTGGAGATTTATAGAGATTCCCAAGAGCAGACTGCAACGGGATGACTTTACATAACCAGCTTTAATGTAATTATAATAAATGTTTTAATATTTCCATGAATGACATTCCCCACTACTGCTGTTCACCTATCAGAAAAAGAACCTAAATCTGTTTGGTAAAGCAATATTGTTTAACTCTTTATTTTTAAATATTCCTTTTAAAGGGGTTTCCCTGGTGGGTCAGTCAGTAAAGAATCCACCTGCAATGCAGGAGATCCTGGTTCAATCCCTGGGTCAGGAAGATGCCCTGGAGAAGGAAATGGCAACCTACTCCAGTATTCTTGCCTGCAGAATTCCATAAATAGAGGAGCCTGGTGGGCTGCAGTCGATAGGGCCAAAAGAGTCAGACACAACTGAAAGACAAAACCACCATTATTCCATTAAAAAATGTTTTTAATGTTAAGCATTCCAGTTATTCCTGTCTTTATAACCCTTTTGTTTTAGTTTGTTGTGTCTTGTTATGTTTCAGAATAACACGAGGTTTTGAAATGCTGTGCTTTAGAAATCTTGTGGGTATCTTTTTGATCATTAGACTCATTCTGACAACATGGGAGTGATTTCATAAAAAATGTAAACCTGTTTTTCTGGGAAGTGACAGGAGAAATCTAAAAAGCACCAAAATGGAAACAATGTGCCTTATTCAGCTTCCACATGTGCACACACAGGCAGAAAGGCACTCTCCCACTCCTGTATTTGTAGACCATTTAGGTTGCATCCTGTCACTGTGGCCTTAGGTCACCTGTAAAGTCTTAACCGGGGGTTTATTGCGCAAACACAGCGGGAGACTGGCAGAACTGAAAGAAGGCTATGCATTTCTGGCCAGAATGAAAACACAGCAGTAATTTCTGTTTCAGACTGTTTGGTTTGTTGCTGGCTGTAACTTTTAAGTTGTTCTTACAGAAATTTCCTAGATTTTTGGAATAACTCATGTGTTCTGCTAACTTTGTTTCCCTCCTCCCCTCCACTGACATTTTTCAGGAACTAAAATTCGGGGCTTTTTAGATCAGAGTATAGTGTTAGGGTGTAAGAAAGAGGTAAGTCTACAGAGGGTGGCTCTGAGAGAACAGGAATAATTTAGATTATTTTAGAGAGAGAAGAGGATGAAATTGGTAGACCTGAAGAAAATAGGATAGTTACTTTTATGCACACACACACACACACTATGTAGGAGAAGGAAATGGCAACCCACTCCAGTATTCTTGCCTGGAAATCCCATGGATAGAGGAGCCTGGTGGGCTACAGTCCACATGGTTGCAAAGAGTCAGACACGACTGAGTGACTTAAGTCACTCAGTCTATACATACATACACATATATACATATGTATATACATACATGTATACATACATACTATATATATACACACACATTCTATATATACACATAATACATATGTGTGTGTGTGTGTATATATATACATATTTTCCCCCTTTGGCTGCACCACACAGCATGTGGGATCTTATTTCCCTGACCCACACCCTCTACATCAGAAGGGGGATTCTTAACCACTAGACCACCAGAGAAGTCCTTACTTTTTGTACATTTTAAATGTCATTACAACATATGAAGAATAATCATTTCAAAAAAGGGAGAGGTTATTATCCATTTAAAATAATTCTGCCGAAATATCAAATATGATTTACCTAATGTATGAAATTAATACTTATCATTTTCTAGGTGCAAAGGCACTCTGTTGAATTTTATGTGAGGTTACAGAATAAAAGTGACACAAGATTCCATCCTAAATCTCTGAAAAGTTAGCCAACACTACAAGGCAAGGACATGAAAGATGGCACAAAGACCTCAGATTTTTCTGTATGGTGCAGTTTTTATATTGAATATTGCTTATAAAGGTTGAAACTAGAGTAATCTTATGAACAGCACTGAGATAGAAGGATTGCTAGACAAAACATACAATACCTTTTTCTTGATGTCTGCCATAAGCCTAGAAGAGCAGCCAGCTAAATGAAGTCTATTATCTTCTAGAATCCTGATATCTCCACATTCATGTCCCTTTCCCTCTGTGTCCTTAATCATTTTAATTATCAGGAACCAGGAATAGCTTCTGGGTGCCCCCAAGCCCAAAAATGTTCACATTGATGCCATTCGAAGAAGCAAAAAGAGTTGACAGCATTAATTAAAAACTCCTAAGTGCTGAAAATTCTGACTAATGGAGGTAAATCATAACAAAACCCCCATCCTCCTGTATCAGCACAAATCTCCCAAGCTATCCCAGTTCAGCTTTCTCACAGTACAATGGGAGAGGGGCTGCTCCTGGCTGCTGGGGAAGACAGGTGATCAATACTAGCACAAGGGCCGTGGTTACCCAGCCTCTCTTCCTCCCACTGATGGGGAATTGAGTTACTTGAATCAAAGTGAATGAGATTTTGCTGCTGACTGTCTATCAGTGCCTTTCATTTGGATCTTTTATTTGAAAGTGCCTGGGAAGATGTGGCCGCTGGCTGAAATTTCTCTTTACAGCTGCATGTTGTGATCTGCATGTGGATGGTGGATAACTGCGGCCCCACATCTCCACTGAAGCTACTAGTTGAATTTTTGGAAAAGGAAAGGAGATGGATGCTGCTGACCTAAAGCCAGTGGGTCCCCAGCATTAGAACAAGGATGAACAGAAAGGTCTTTCCTCGCTATGACATCCAGTTCAGACGTTTCATGGCAGATACCTGCCTCATCATTGCTTTTCCATTCTCATAACATCTCTTACATTTGGAGATTAAAAGTTCTTTAGTAACACCTTCCAGAGTGTATACAAAAGTGGCAGTAGTTTATAGATTAAAAAGTGTTTATCTTTAAAGAACCAGAAACTGGTATCAGTGAGGAAAAGACTCATACATCTTTTACATTCTAATCTAATTATTTTCAAAGTCAGCTTTAGCTACCCTTTTCCACTTCTCTGAATTTAAAGACAGAGATAATATCTTGCTGTTTACAAAAACAGATTCAAAGGAGACACAAGTTTAAAAATGTTGTGTGTGATCTGTTTTTCCCCTCTAGATTTTCTACCCAAAAGTTCTTCACAATATTCTCAGACTCTGCAGATACACTGGGGACAATCCAAGCCCTGAATTCCACTTTTTCAAAGGATCTTTCAGGAATGAGCTTAGCAGTGGTCCATCTGCAGCTGGATCAGAAACTAAACTGGCATCTCATTCAAGTTACACACTGTGGCAAATGAGAGCAGCTGTTGAAGTAGCATTGCCTGTGGGTTCAGTTCCTACATCAGCCATGCAAGCTTCGCTATGCTCCACAGCCACAAAATGTGGTTCTAAACCAGAGCCAGATCTGCACCTGATGCATGTGGTGAGTGAGTGGGAGGATCCAGCTAGGTTGAAGCATCTCCCTCTGCCCACTTCAGACTCTTGCAAGCCCAGGTAAAGGCCGCCTCCTTGGGAGGTCCTTCCCTGATAATGAAAGAAAATCTCATCCTTGCCTCATCACCACCGCCATTTACCCATCCCCACCTGTGTTATTTCTACCTTGTCTTATAGTTGTCCTTAAGAGGAGTCCTTAAGGAAAGACAGTGTCTAGATCATCCAGGAATTTCCAAAACTCACTATTTATTGAATGAATGAATAAATGAATGAGTGGTCTAAGACCTATTCCTATAGACAATACTGCGTCTAGTCATAACCTACAAAAAGTTTGCATATTATTTCAAGCATCCTTGTGCATATTTAACCTTCTGTTGCCTACTACTACTACTACTAAGTCGCTTCAGTCATGTCCGACTCTGTGTGACCCCATAGACAGCAGCCCACCAGGCTCCGCCGTCCCTGGGATTCTCCAGGCAAGAACACTGGAGTGGGTTGCCATTTCCTTCTCCAATGCATGAAAGTGAAAAGGGAAAGTGAAGTTGCTCAGTCGTGTCCGACTCCTAGCGACCCCATGGACTGCAGCCCACCAGGCCCCTCCGTCCATGGGATTTTCCAGGCAAGAGTACTGGAGTGGGGTGCCATTGCCTTCTCTGTTCTGTTGCCTAGGTTTTATATTATTTAAACAATTTTCTCTAAAAAAAATTGGAGAAGAGTGTAAGAAGCAGTCTAAGCAGTGTAAGAAGGAATGAAGAGAAAGTTTTAGAAAGTAGTGGTGGCTGAAGACAGAGGACAAATACAGCCTAGAAATGAACCATCCAATAAAAAAGCAAAACTACTCCAAAAGTGCTAAAGAAGACAAAATATTCGGTGCAACTCTGGTGGTAAATATTATTTATATACTTAAGTAATTACTATAAACAAAAATGTCATTAAAGATATGTCTAATAGAAGTCTCAGAATTTTTTTCAATAAACCTAAATCATACTTCACTCTAGAAAGTATTGTTTTTCAAAGTGATTTTCTCCAGAATATCTGAACTATACAAAATTTGTGTGAGAGAGATAAGCCCTTCCAGCTGTGAAATTAGCTTAGTCACTAGTTTAGTGAGCCCATCCATGAAATACCCTGGTTATTGGCAATTTGTCATCTGTGAGCTCTTTAAATTAAATGTGGTTACAGTTCATTCCCAGAAGAGGCCAAATCACTTAGCAGAACTTAAAAAAAAAAAAAAGAGGATGTGTCAGTACTATCCTTAATCAAATTCTTTCACTTTTTAAATTCTTTTTACTCTTGGCCTTGGTTACCTAAATTCATCTTCAGGGTTATAAATGATCATTGGCCATTTATCAGAGCAAGAGTCTCTCTTGAAGACTATGCTGCTGCTAAGTTGCTTCAGTTGTGTCCGACTGTGCAACCCCACAGACAGCAGCCCACCAGACTCCACCGTCCTTGGGATTCTCCAGGCAAAACACTGGAGTGGGTTGCCATTTCCTTCTCCAATGCATGAAAGTGAAAAGTCAAAGTGAAGTCACTCAGTCATGTTCTACTCTTAGCGACCCCATGGGCTGCAGCCTACCAGGCTCATCTGTCCATGGGATTTTCCAGGCAAGAGTATTGCAGTGGGGTGCCATTGCCTTCTCCGCTTGAAGGGTGTACGTATCTGTTAATTTAAACATATGCTGGGCTTCGATTTTGAGCCAGGAGCTGAACTACATGCTTTTACACATCTTATTTCACACACAATAGACCTGTGGAGATTTTGTGTCCCAATTTTACAGGTTAGGAAGAAGGTTCCAAGAGGTAAAACAATGTTTATATCAACCTGCTATTAAAAAAACACACACACACAAACAAGATTCCTGAATCTACCTCAAGCCACTAAATCAGAATGTATGAGGTCAACATAGGAATCTATTTAGTCAAAATTCTTGCATTTTTTTTAACTAGTGCTCTAGAGTGAGGATAATGACCTTTTATTATGAAAATGTTCAAACTTAGAAGTATAAGGAACTTTTACTAAATCCCCATGCACCCATCATCTAATTTCAATAGTTATCAACACCAAAGGAGTGGGTATCTTTTTAACTGTTCAGACTTTGTCCTGTGATGCTCTACTTTTATGTTCATTGAATGAAATATCCAGGTGATTCTTTAAAATAAAACTTGAGAACCAGTGGGGTTTCATGACCTTCTCATTGTCACTTAGCTGGGGAACAACAGAACTGAGAAGCGAATCTAAATGATACAACTTCAAATAGTGTTTGCTTTCCTCCATTAAACCATAGCTGGCATGCATCGAGTCCCTAAATATTTATCAACCTCCTTTACACTCATATAGCACTAGACTGAGGATTAAAACATGTCTAAAGAGATAAATACATATTATTGTTTTTAAAATACGTATAGTGGAGAAGATTAAATAGACATCAGTTCAGTTTAGTTGCTCAGTAGTGTCTGACTCTTTGCGACCCCATGAATCGCAGCACGCCAGGCCTCCCTGTCCATCACCAACTCCCGGAGTTCACTCAGACTCACGTCCATTGAGTCAGTGATGCCATCCAGCCATCTCATCTTTGGTCGTCCCCTTCTCCTCCTGCCCCCAATCCCTCCCAGCATCAAAGTCTTTTACAGTGAGTCAACTCTTCTCATGAGGTGGCCAAAGTATTGGAATCTCAGCTTTAGCATCATTCCCTCCAAAGAAATCCCAGGGTTGATCTCCTTCAGAATGGACTGGTTGGATCTCCTTGCAGTCCAAGGCACTCTCAAGAGTCTTCTCCAACATCACAGTTCAAAAGCATCAATTCTTCGGCACTCAGCCTTCTTCACAGTCCAACTCTCACATTTATATACGACTACTGGAAAAACCATAGCCTTGACTAGATGGACCTACTTAACAGTTAAATTATATTTCAAAATGTTCTGTAACCAAAAATAATGATGTAGATAATAAGCACATTAACATATCAGAAAGTAGAAGATCAAAGAAGAATGAAATCATTTAAAAGTCTTTACAGAAGAGATTAAGACTTGACCTGAACATTTAGCAAGAAAAGACTTTACAAGTAAAGAGTAACGTGTAAAAAACACAGCATTCAAAACAAATTATTTTTGGAGGACTAAGGAATTAAAAAAAAAAAAAAAGGCTGGCTGGATCAGAGAGATCATACTAGGAAGTTGTCTTGGATTGTCTGAGTAGCTGGATCACAGAGGTTCTCAAAGGTAAGAGAGAACAGAGATAACAGGAAGCCACTGAGAATTTTTGAATAGGAGAGAAATACGATAAAAGTGATAATTCAGAAAGAAAACTCTAGCCACAGTATGTTTGGAAAAGATAAACTTGGGAGTTCGAGGTGACCAGAGAAGAAGTTATTGCACTGAATTAGGCACAAGATGAAAAGGATCAAGACTTGAGAGATGGCTATGGAGCACTTTATGGAGTCAGCAGAATTTGGTGGGGACAACCGGGAGGCAAGAGTTAAGAATGTCTCTGAGATTTTGTAACTGACTCATTTAGAAGAACTAAGGAATATCAGAATGAGTTTTACTGAAAACATCAGAGACAGGAGATTACTGTTTGGGTCAGAATGAGGGTGGAGATGGCTGGATGGCATCACGGACTCAATGAACGTGAGTCTGAGTGAATTCTGGGAGCTGGTGATGGACAGGGAGGCCTGGCGTGCTACAATTCATGGGGTCACAAAGAGTCAGACTGAGCGACTGAACTGAACTGAGGGTGGGAAGGCTAGGGCTGAGCATAGGGAATGGTTGAAACAGTGATAAATTTGAAATCAAAGGAAAGGCTCATTGGAAACCAATAGTGAGATTCAGGGATCTGCTCAGAGTGAGGGAACAAGAGGAAAAGAAGAGCCAGAGAAGAAATGGCTAGTGGCACTATCGACATCCCAGTGACCTGTCACTGAATTACCCCAGTCCAGGTGGGTACCCACCAGTGCACTACTTCAACATTAGTCTCTGTGTGGATGCCTTTTATAAAACTGCTCCTGACTGGTCCTAAACAGGTAGAAAGCCCTGCCATATAGTTTCTGTAGTGACTTCCAGATAATCAAGCTAGGGTAACCCTCATTCAATATATCTGACTTATAAAGCATTAAAAATATCTTTTAAAACTTGGACTATAGAGGATAAAATGAATTAGCAGGGTAATCAAAGCAGCTCCATGGTAAACTATACATGTGTCATCAAATATCCATTTCAGGCCTAGTCCATAGGTGCCTTAGGAGCTTCCCTGGTGGCTCAGATGGTAAAGAATCTGCCCATAATGCGAGAGACTCAGATTTCATTCTTGGGTCTGGAAGATCCCCTGGAGAAGGGAATGGCTACCCACTCCAGTATTCCTGCCTGGAGAATTCCATGGACAAAGGAGCCTGGTGGGTTTCAGTCCAAGGAGTTGAAAAGAGTCAGACATGACTGAATGACTAACATACACAGGGATCTTATAGGTTGGTCTTACTGGGCTGTAATCCCTCCTCCTTGAGGGATTAGGAGCTCTACCCATCCTAGGTAGCTAGAGGCAGGTCCCAATTCCGTTTTAGGGGTTTATTTTACTTATCTGAGTCCATGTGTTCCCTTCTAGAATTCCAAAATGGTCTGTGACAACTAACAATTGACTATAAAATAAGTACTTATTGATCATGATCTTCACAACACTATGAGATTAGAAATCAGTTATGGCTAAACAAAAATGTAAAAAGCCCATGAGATGCAGCAGGAGAAAAAAAGAAGAAGAAGAAGCTTACAGCAATACAATCCTACCTCAGGAAACAAGAAAAATTTCAAATAAACAACCTATTCTTACACCTAAAACAACTAGAGAAATAAGAAAACCCAAAGCCCAAAGTTAGTAGAAGGAAAGAAATCATAAAGATCAGAGGAGAAATAAATGAAATAAAAGTGAAGAAAACAAAGCAAAAATCAGTAAAATAAGTGGGATCAGTGAGGAAATAAATGAAATAGATAAAACTTTGGCCAGACTCATCAAGACCAAAAAAAAGGACTCAAAATAAAATTGAAAATGAAAAAGTAGAAGTTACAAATGATACCACAGAAATATAAAAGATCAAAAGAGAATACTAAAAGCAACTTATGCCAAGAAAATGGGCAACTTGGAAGAAATGGACAAATTCTTAGAAAAAGACAATCTTCCAAGAATGAACCAGGAAGAAACAGAAAATATGAACAGATCAATCACAACTAACGAAATTGAAACTGTTGTTAAAAATCTTCCTACAAACAAAAATCCAGGATCAGATGGCTTCAGGCTTCAAATGGAATCAAATGAATTCTACCAAACATTTAAAGAAGCACTAACACCCATTCTTCTCAAACTCTTCCAAAAAATTGCAGAGGGAGGAATCCTCCGAAACTTATTCTATGAGGCCATCTATCACTCTAATACCAAAATCAGACAAAGATATCACACAAAAAATAAAATTACAAGTCAGTATCACTTATGAACATAGATGCAAAAATCCTCAACAAAATGCTAACAAACAGAATCCAATAACATATTAAAAGGATCATATGCCATGAGCAAGTGAGATTTATCCCAGGCTTGCAAATATTCTTCAATGTACATAACTCAATGTGACACACCATATGAACAAATTGAATAATAAAAATCATATGATCACCTCAATAAATGCAGAAAAAGCTTTTGACAAAATTCAACACTCATTTATGATGAAAGCTCTCCAGAAAGCAGACATAGAAGGAACCAACCTCAACATAATAAAGGCCATGTACTACAAACCCATAGCAAACATCATTCTCAGTGGTGAGAAACTGAAAGCATTTCCTCTCAGATCAGTAAAACACAATGATATCCATTCTTGCCACTATTATCCAACATTGTTTTGGAAATCATAGCCATGGCAATCAGAAAATAAAAAGAAATGAAAAGAATTCAAATTTGAAAAGAAATAAAATTATCACTGTTTGGAGATGGCATGATACTATACATAGAAAATCCTAAAGATATCACTGGAAAACTACTAGAACCAATCAGTGAACTAGGTAAAGTTGCAGGATACAAAATTAATACAAATAAATCTCTCACAACAAAAGACCAGAAAAAGAAATTAAGGAAACAATCCCACTTACAACTGCAACAAAAAGAATAAAACACCTAGGAATAAACTTACCTAAGGAGGCAAAAGACCTGTATTCAGAAAACTATAAGATACTGATGAAAAAAATGAAAGATGGCACAAACAAATGGAGAGATATACCATGCTCTTGGATGGTAAGAATCAATATTGTGAAAATGATGATACTACCCAAAGCAATTTACAGATTCCATGTAATCCCTATTGATCATGATCTTTTCTAATGCTCACAATTCAGTGGCAAAGAAGACAGACAAAATCTTTTATCTTCATGGAGTTTACAGTCTCCCTCTGACTTTGCTCAGTGACTAATGCTTTATGAGTATTCTCATCCATAATAAAGCAAACTGTTTCTAACTGTATCAGTTGTATGTGCTCTCCCTGCCATTGCCTTTTTGGTTATGTGCACATTTGAACTCTGATTTCACATTTGAACTCAAAGCTGTACTTTCTTGTCTATCTGCCATGAATAGCATCAGACCTTCTTATTTCAAAGGCATCCATATTCAGTTAAATTGCAAGGGGTCAGTAGTTGATCTGGCTTCCCAGGTGGCTAAGTGGCCAAGGATCTGCCTGCTAATGAAGGAGATGTGGGTTCACTCCATGAATTGGGAAGATTCCCCTGGAGAGGAAATGGCAACCCACTCAAGTATTCTTGCCTGGGAAATCTCATGGACAGAGGAGCCTGGTGCGCTACAGTCCATACGGTCACAAAGGGTTGAACATGACTTAGTGACTAAACAATTACATCACATCCCCAGTCCCCTGAGCAGCCTCTCTTTCTGCTGAAACTGAAGGTACCAACTACTCCCTGATCTTCCATTGCTATTACACTTCTGTATTCAGTCCTGTTTCCAAGTTCCTGTGACACATGTGGTTCTCATTCTGTCACCTGCTGGGAACAAATAGTCTTATCCTCTGAGGCCTCAGTATGGTGCTACTAGGAAGAGCAACACCCACCACTCTAGAAACAGCCTTCCCCCATTTGAACCTCTTTCTAAACCCTTTGTAAATCCTGAGCCCATAGAAGAAATTTTAAAATCAATGATTCTGACCGCAAGAAGCAGAAAAAATTCTCTTTCTTTCCTTCAACATCCAAGTTGCATTGTGTCTCAGAAATTAAGATAGAAGGAAATTTCAAGAAGGATGGGGTGTGAAACTCGGAGAACTGGGCTTGCTGGTTCCAACTTCACTTTTCCGCCCATTTATTAAAAGCTAGAGCAAATAATTATATAGGTTCCTATAGAAAACCAAACAAATTTTCTCAGTTTTAATTAAGTGGATTTTATTTATCCAGGAAAATCAATTTTTTCAAGAAAAATGCAGTGCTTAAAAGAATGTATATTCAGCAGATTCAAAGGACAATATATATAAAATCTATCAACAAGAAAGTCCTACAGGATAGTACAGGAAATTATATTCAGTATGCTGTAACAAACAATAAACTAATGGAAAATAATCTGAAAAAGAACATATACTTTGCTGTATATCTGAAGCTAATCAGTTCAGTTGCTCAGTCGTGTCCGACTCTTTGTGACCCCATGAATCGCAGCATGCCAGGCCTCCCTGTTCATCACCATCTCTCGGAGTTCACTCAGACTCACGTCCATCGAGTCCATGGTGCCATCCAGCCATCTCATCCTCAGTCGTCCCCTTCTCCTACAGCCCCCAGTCCCTCCCAGCATCAGAATCTTTTCCAATGAGTCAACTCTTCGCATGAGGTGGCCAAAGTACTGGAGCTTCAGCTTCAGCATCATTCCCTCCAAAGAAATCCCAGGGCTGATCTCCTTCAGAATGGACTGGTTGGATCTCCCCGCAGTCCAAGGGACTCTCAAGAGTCTTCTCCAACAACACAGTTCAAAAGTATCAATTCTCCAGTGCTCAGCCTTCTTCACAGTCCAACTCTCACATCCATACATGACCACTGGAAAAACCATAGCCTGGACTAGACGGACTTTAGTCGGCAAAGTAATGTCTCTGCTTTTGAATATGCTATCTAGGTTGGTCATAACTTTTCTTCCAAGGAGTAACCATCCTCCAATTCCATGGCTGCAGTCACCATCCGCAGTGATTTTGGAGCCCCCAAAAATAAAGTCTGACACTGTTTCCACTCTTTCCCCATCTATTTCCCATGAAGTGATGGGACCGGATGCCATGATCTTCGTTTTCTGAATGTTGAGCTTTAAGCCAACTTTTTCACTCTCCCCTTTCACTTTCATCAAGAGGCTTTTAGCTCACCTTCACTTTCTGCCATAAGGGTGGTGTCATCTGCATATCTGAGGTTATTGACATTTCTCCCAGAAATCTTGATTCCAGCTTGTGCTTCTTCCAGCCCAGCATTTCTCATGATGTACTCTGCATATAAGTTAAATAAGCAGGGTGACAATATACAGCCTTGACGTACTCCTTTTCCTATTTGGAACCAGTCTGTTGTTCCATGTCCAGTTCTAACTGTTGCTTCCTGACCTGCATACAGATTTCTCAAGAGGCAGGTTAGGTGGTCTGGTATTCCCATCTCTTTCAAAATTTTCCACACTTTATTGTGATCCACACAGTCAAAGGCTTTGGCATAGTCAATACAGCAGAAATAGATGTTTTTCTGGAACTCTCTTGCTTTTTCCATGATCCAGTGGATGTTGGCAATTTGATCTCTGGTTCCTCTGCCTTTTCTAAAACCAGCTTGAACATCAGGGAGTTCACAGTTCACCTATTGTTGAAGCCTGGCTTGGAGAAGTTTGAGCATTACTTTACTAGCATGTGAGATGAGTGCAATTGTGCGGTACTTGGAGCATTCTTTTCTATTGCCTTTCTTTGGGATTGGAATGAAAACTGACCTTTTCCAGTCCTGTGGCCACTGCTGAGTTTTCCAGATTTGCTGGCATATTGAGTGCAGCACTTTCACAGGATCATCTTTCAGAATTTGAAACAGCTCAACTGGAATTCCATCACCTCCAGTAGCTTTGTTCGTAGTGATGCTTTCTGAGGCCCACTTGACTTCACATTCCAAGATGTCTGGCTCTAGATGAGTGATCACATCATCATGATTATCTGGGTCTTGAAGATCTTTTTGTATACTTCTTCTGTGTATTCTTGCCACCTCTTCTTAATATCTTCTGCTTCTGTTAGGTCCAGACAATTTCTGTCCTTTATCGAGCCCATCTTTGCATGAAATGTTCCCTTGATATCTCTAATTTTCTTGAAGAGATCTCTAGTCTTTCCCATTCTGTTGTTTTCCTCTATTTCTTTGCATTGATTGCTGAAGAAGTCTTTCTTATCTCTTCTTGCTGTTCTTTGGAACTCTGCATTCAGATGCTTATATCTTTCCTTTTCTCCTTTGCTTTTCACCTCTCTTCTTGTCACAGCTACTTGTAAGGCCTCCCCAGACAGCCATTTTGCTTTTTTGCCTTTCTTTTCCATGGGGATGGTCTTGATCCCTGTCTCCTGTACAATGTCACAAACCTCATTCCACAGTTCATCAGGCACTCTATCTATCAGATCTAGGCCCTTAAATCTATTTCTCACTTCCACTGTATAATCATAAGGGATTTGATTTAGGTCATTACCTGAATGGTCTAGCAGTTTTCCCTACTTTCTTCAATTTAAGTCTGAATTTGGTAATACGGAGTTCATGATCTGAGCCACAGTCAGCTCCTGGTCTTGTTTTTTGTTGACTGTATAGAGCTTCTCCATTTTTGGCTGCATAGAATATAATCAATCTGATTTCAGTGTTGACCATCTGGTGATGTCCATGTGTAGAGTCTTCTCTTGTGTTGTTGGAAGAGGGTGTTTGCTATGACCAGTGCATTTTCTTGGCAAAACTCTATTAGTCTTTGCCCTGCTTCATTCCACATTCCAAGGCCAAATTTGCCTGTTACTCCAGGTGTTTCTTGACTTCCTACTTTAGCATTCCAGTCCCCTATAATGAAAAGAACATCTCTTTTGGGTGTTAGTTCTGAAAGGTCTTGTAGGTCTTCATAAAACTGTTCAACTTCAGCTTCTTCAGCATTACTGGTTGGGGCACTGACTTGGATTACTGTGATACTGAATGGTTTGCCTTGGAAATGAACAGAGATCATTCTGTCATTTTTGAAATTGAATCCAAGTACTGCATTTCGGATTCTTTTGTTGACCATGATGGCTACTCCATTTCTTCTGAGGGATTCCTGCCCGCAGTAGTAGATACAATGGTCATCTGAGTTAAATTCACCCATTCCAGTCCATTTTAGTTCGCTGATTTCTAGAATGTTGACCTTCAGCCTTGCCATCTCTTGTTTGACCACTTCCAATTCTGAAGCTAATACAGCACTGTAAATCAACTACAGTGTTAGTTGATCAGCGGTGCCCAACTTTCTGTGATCCCATGGACTAACGTGCCAGGTTCCTCTGTCCATGGAATTCTCCTGGCAAGAATGCTGGAGTGGATAGCCAGCCATTCCCTTCTCCAGAGGATCTTCCTGACCCAGGGACTGAACCCAGGTTTCCTGCATTACAGGCAGATTCTTTACCATCTGAGCCACCAGCGAAGCCCAAAATCAACTATGCTTCAATTAATAAATAATTTTTATAAAAAATATTGCATGTCTACCTGGCTTTGTTAATACATTAGAAGAGAATTTTTCACTTCAGCGAGAATGCATCTTCAATCATAAACTTTTAGAAATAAGATTTCTATTTTTTTCTAATCAAAAATGATTAGACTATTTCATCACTAATATTGTCACCAGTCTTTCCTGTAGAGTTATCTAGACATTCTTTTATTTTCTTCTAAACAACATTCACTATAAAAATATATAGTTTTTCTAATAAAAATATTAAATCAATCCTGAAAACAAACATATTGTTTGTATGCTGCAAAAATAATAGGACTAGCATCCAAGTTAAATAATTCTCAGATAGATGTTTAGAAAGGAACACTGTTTCAAGTGGCACCCATGAAAAGTAAATGGCTTGCTTTACTAAGGCTCCTAAGGGAGAAATATTATCCACAGACATGAGGTTCATCATTGGAAGTAAACACTGTTCTATAGCTGAAGCTTTGTTCTTTTCTAAGTCTTAAGGAGACTCAGAAGCTTAAATCTTTTATTAAAAATTTATAAGGCAGTTGTTACTATCTTATTTCATTTTCAGTTTTCTTTTTCTCTTATCTTTCATGAATTTTGTATGATGAGGAAACAATTTCTCTGCTATTAAAAAATGCTTTTAACGAGAGAGAGATGTTAGCTATAATAAGAAGGGATCAAATGATAGATTTAATTTCGGTGTAGAAAAGAGAGTTTTCCTCAATGGTCAGGAAAAGAAAAGTAAGACTTTCTAATACACAATCAATTTTGTAGTTCTCATGGCTTTATAACAGTTAAGCTCCCATCAAACACATATTTTCATTTAAGAAGTTCAGAGCATGATGTACAAAAGATTTTTTTTTCTTTCCATAGAGAAATAACTGCCCAAATTCCCAACAACACATGCTGAATGAAAGCTTTCATGTTAATATGGATTAACTTATGTTGACTTATTTTAGCACAGAATTTGTAACTTCAATTAAACATGGAATATATATTCAATTATAAAGTATTTTAAGCCCAGAGGCTTCTAGTAGAAGTAATAATTTAATCCTGTAGAACCAAATTACACATTCCTATCTTCTATTTCAAAAGATAAAATGTATCAGAAACTCAACAGAGGATTATGAAGAATTATGAGGATATGGAAAAAAATCACTCATTAACATACTCTAAATAAAAGTGAATTTTGCAGTTTCTAGATGAAGAATTATCAATTCTTAATAAATTAATATCAATTCTTAATAAAATTTCATGCATAATATCTAAAGTTCTGAATCTCTGGGAGTGAAAAATGCTTTTCCTTCAAAGTAAACTGGTTTCAAGCAATATCCCATCCAAACCTACTAACTTCTGAGAGCAAACTTTAACACAGTTGACATTCTTTTTCTACATTCAGACAAATTCTAGACTCAAAATCATCATCTGCACCCTATTTCTGCCTTCCCCACCAAGAACTGATCCAGTAAGTTTCTGCCAAAATGACTCTTCTTATCAGCTTTCCATTTCAGTCACATAGCTGGTTATGACTTAAGAAAGCATGGTACTGAATGTTTCATGTGCCTCCCACACACACACACCATCCACATGGCATTTAGTTATCAAAGCAATGTTGTAAATTCTACAAGTGTCAGCCGATACATGGAAGATCAGTATCATTGTAACACTAGACCAAAGGCAGAGAATTAGGGTTCTAACACTAACTGCCCCACATCTGCCTGTGTGACCTGAGATGGTCTCCTAGGTCTTGGTTTTCTTTGGCCTAGTAATTAAGCGTCCAGAGAAGGTAATGGCACCCCACTCCAGTACTCTTGCCTGGAAAATCCCATGGACGGAGGAGCCTGGTAGGCTGCAGTCCATGGGGTCGCCAAGAGTCGGACACGACTGAGCAACTTCACTTTCACTTTTCACTTTCATGAATTGGAGAAGGAAATGGCAACCCACTCCAGTGTTCTTGCCTGGAGAATCCCAAGGATGGCAGAACCTGGTGGGCTGCCGTCTATGGAGTTGCACAGAGTCGGACACGACTGAAGCAACTTAGCAGCAGCAGCAGTAATTGAGTAGGACTAGATTATTTCTAAATTTGCTTCCAACTAAAAATTCTGATTCTTAAAGCACCTACATTCTTTCCCAGTCCATCAGACTCAAAAATATGAGATTTAGCTACATCATTTTCATCTAAGCTATCATCAAGCATCTTCTGATTGGTTGGCTTTTCATCTCATTTGGACCATAGGCATGATCCATAACCTTGTTAATTCATTCTTCCTGTGGTACATATCCACTTCTCAACATCTTTCCTAATGATGAATATTCAGGGGTTCCCTATAGCCTATCCTATTAAAGATTCATCATAAGAGATGATAATATGATACATTTTGAGAAAAACTTTGGCTCCAATTCACCAATCAAACCTTAATCTCCAATATAGTAGAGACACTGGTTCATTTTCCTCCAGCCTTTTATCTGCCGTGGTGTCTCATCTTGAAACTACTCCATTCCAACTCCCAAAGCTAGCCAGTTATAATTCATACAAAATATGTATAAATTCCCACATTTATTCAAAATTCTTTATTCAAGTACTCAAGACCTGCTGCCTTCAACTAGAGAGAGGCAGCATAGCACAGTGGTTTTAAGTGCCTTTGCTGAAGTCAGATCACCTAGATCCAACACCGGGGTCTGCCACTTGCTAGTTCTGCAACTTTGAATACATGAAACAACCTCTCTGTACTTTGGTCCATACAGTGGGGACAATTCAATCCACGCTCAGTCGTGTCCGACTCTTTGCGACCCCATGAATCGCAGCACGCCAGGCCTCCCCGTCCGTCACCAACTCTTGGAGTTCACTCAGACTCACATCCATCGAGTCAGTGATGCCATCCAGCCGTCTCATCCTCAATCGTCCAGTTCTCCTCCTGACCCCAATCCTTCTCAGCATCAGAGTCTTTTCCAATGAGTCACCTCTTCGCATGAGGTGGCCAAAGTACTGGAGTTTCAGCTTTAGCATCATTCCTTCCAAAGAAATCCCAGGGCTGATCTCCTTCAGAAGGACTGGTTGGATCTCCTTGCAGTCCAAGGGACTCTCAAGAGTCTTCTCCAACACCACAGTTCAAAAGCATCAGTTCTTCGGCACCCAGCTTTCTTCACAGTCGGACTCTCGGGTATAGTTGCCTTACAGTGTTATGTCAATTTCTTCAGCTGTACAACGAAGTGAATCAAATATATGTATGACATATCCCCTCCCTTGTGAGCCTCCCTCCCACTCCACTCCTATCCCATCCATTCAGATCATCATCAAGCCCCCAGACTGAGCCCCCTGCTCTATATGGTAGGTTCCCACTAGCTATCTGTTTTACACATGGAAGGCAATGGCACCCCACTCCAGTACTCTTGCCTGGAAAATCCCATGGGCGGAGGAGCCTGGTAGGCTGTAGTCCATGTGGTCGTGAAAAGTCGGACACGAATGAGCAACTTCACTTTCACTTTTCACTTTCATGCATTGGAGAGGGGGATGGCAACCCACTCCAGTATTCTTGCCTGGAGAATCCCAGGGACCAGGGTGCCTGGTGGACTGCCGTCTATGGGGTCACACAGAGTCAGACACAACTGAAGCGATTTAGCAGCAGCAGCAGCAGCAGTACATATATAGGCACATATATTTAAACTGTCATCTGCTGCTCATTTCTCTTTCTCTTGACTAAAGAGAAGAGGGGAAGACTTCCTTTGGTGGTCCAGTGACTGAGACTCTCTGCTCCCAGTGCAGTGGGCCTGGGTTTGATCTATGGCCAGGGAACCAGATCCCACATGCCACAACTAAGACCCAGTGCAGCTAAATAAATAAATACTTTTAAAAAGAAAGAGAGAGAAGAGGAGAACAAGAGTGATGCCATTCTCTCCATGGGCACAGAGTACTGTTCAAACTTCCAGTATCCACAACCAGAGTGAGAACTATGAATCTATAGAGGAAAGTTATAATGATGATTAAACGGTTGGAAAATGATGATTATAAGGAAAGACTAAAGAGCCAGAACTAGTCATCCCCGAAAAAGAACATTAAAGGTTATTTAAATAAAAGTCTTTAGAATACAAAGGGCCCTTGAAACCCCACTGGGAATTGTTTACTGTTCATTTTCAACTTCCATTTATTTCCTCCTCCCTTTCCCTCCCCATGACTGTGTTCCTGCCATGTTTCATTCTGTTCCTTTTCCCTGGCTTACCTCAGTCACGCGCCAGACACTCATATGCATCATGTTCACTACTACTCTGGAAGATGGATTTTATCAAGCATTTTAGCGAAGCTTTGATGATTAAATAGATTGCCCACTGTCACACAACTGATCCGGTAAGTAGCAGAACCAGAATTCAAATCAGACTCTGTCTGATGCTAGTAGCCAAGATCAGCCCATGACACATGCCATCACTGCTATTTCCCTTAGACTTCCTTATACCTTATGCCCATCTCTCCTCCCAACTCTTTCTGCTTTGCACATTAATAGGCACATAAAAAATATTCACAAGAGCTTGCTGCTTCAGAGGAAAGTTCCAAGAGTTTTAAATACTGCAATAATTCAAGACGTTGGGCAATCTTTTTGAATGAGCAACATTAATACAGTAACAAGAGAAGGCAATGGCACCCCACTCCAGCACTCTTGCCTAGAAAATCCCATGGACAGAGGAGCCTGGTGGGCTGCAGTCCATGCGGTCGCTAAGAGTCGGACACGACTGAGCGACTTCACTTTCACTTTTCACTTTCATGCACTGGAGAAGGAAATGGCAACCCACTCCAGTGTTCTTGCCTGGAGAATCCCAGGGACGGGGGTGCCTGGTGGGCTTCCGTCTATGGGGTCGCCCATCTATGGGGTCACACAGTGTCGGACATGACTGAAGCCACTTAGCAGCAGCAGCAGCAGCAATATAGTAACAGATTAGTTAACTGGTTCTCCTGTGTATGAGCTAGATTAAGATTCCAAGGGGAAGGCATCTGGCTTGACAACTTCTGGAGTGCTTTTTGGAACCAAAGCTTTTCTGTTCATAGAAAATCCAAGTGGTTGAAAATTCCTTAGCCAATAAAATGGAATGGCTGCAAATGTCACCAACTTATAAAACCACATGGACTCTACTAGGGGTTGATAGAGATAATTAATCAGAAAACTTAAAATCTAAGTATTTTAATCCCCTTAACACACAAGAGAAATGGATGGACAATCTGATTATGCTCACAACTCAGGCAAAGGCTAGTGGGTCTGTGAGCTATAAAACTCTCTCAGTAAATCAAATTTTTGTAAACTTTGCCCAAGTTTCAGGAAAATCTATGTAACTATTACAGAAGATTACCCATCTAAAAGTGTTCTACTATTTCATTTAATGAACACAAAATGAATAAGATATGGTGGAAATCTTGACACTTTTTTATATGTGAAATCTGCTCTGAGTCGACTAATGTCTTGAAGAGAAACAAGCAAACATCCCAATACAGAGCTTCAAATAAAATGAAAAGCTTCCTTTATTCCATCAGTGTATGCTGATTTGTTCTTTGATTTCCTTAAAACTGAAATTAAGCACACATATATAAACTCAGGAGAATCCTACCAGGCACTATAGATCTGATCCTGTTAAAAGATTTTCTTTGAGTGGAACATAAATTATAACCATCTTATTGTCATATAATCAATAAAGAAACTTGACAATGTCTTTTACTATTGCAACTCTCAAATATTTTCCCTCTGTGTAATTATTTAAATCATATACAAAAGTATATATATACATATGTAAAAGAAAGTTAAATATATATATATATATACACACACAAAAGTAAAAGAGTACGTCAAGGCTGTATACTGTCACCCTGCTTATTTAACTAATATGCAGAGTACATCATGAGAAACACTGGGCTGGAAGAAGCACAAGCTGGAATCAAGATTGCCGGGAGAAATATCAATAACCTCAGCTATGCAGATGACACTACCCTTATGGCAGAAAGTGAAGAGGAGCTAAAAAGCCTCTTGATGAAAGTGAAAGAGGAGAGTGAAAAAGTTGGCTTAAAGCTCAACATTCAGAAAATGAAGGTCATGGCATCCGGTCCCATCACTTCATGGGAAATAGATGGGGAAACAGTGGAAACAGTGAGTGACTTTATTTTGGGGGCTCCAAAATCACTGCAGATGGTGACTGCAGCCATGAAATTAAAAGACGCTTACTCCTTGGAAGAAAAGTTATGACCAACCTAGATAGCATATTCAAAAGCAGAGGCATTACTTTGCCAACTAAGGGCCGTCTAGTCAAGGCTATGGTTTTTCCTGTGGTCATGTATGGATGTGAAAGTTGGACTGTGAAGAAGGCTGAGCACCGAAGAACTGATGCTTTTGAACTGTGGTGTTGGAGAAGACTCTTGAGAGTCCCTTGGACTGCAAGGAGATCCAACCAGTCCATTCTGAAGGAGATCAGCCCTGGGATTTCTTTGGAAGGAATGATGCTGAAGCTGAAACTCCAGTACTTTGGCTACCTCATGCGAACAGTTGACTCACTGGAAAAGATTCTGATGCTGGGAAGGATTGGGGGCAGGAGGAGAAGGGGATGACCAAAGATGAGATGGCTGGATGGGATCACGGACTCGATGAACGTGAGTCTGAGTGAATTTCAGGAGACGGTGATGGACAGGGGAGGCCTGGCGTGCTGCAGTTCATGGGGTCGCAAAGAGTCGGACATGACTGAGCAACTGAACTGAACTGAACTGAATATATACTCAATCCAGAAAGATATATATATATATATATACACACACACACACACACAACTACATATATATATATATAATAAATAAATAACCAGGAATTCTATCTCCAAGGCTTTTAACATTTTGCTGTGTACTCTTTCCATTTTTCTAATGTTATATATATTAAAAAAATAAAAGTGCCTGCTTACTGTATACACTATTTTAGAACATTTTTTCATTCAGCATTTTATTAAAATTTTCTGATATTTAGATAATCTATTGTTAATTTTATAAACTCTCTTGTTTCATTTAATACAATATACAAGTAGTTGTATTTTGTATTTCTAATGCATGTAAAAAGTCAATAAGTTATTCCGTAACACAATTAGTTTACCAGCATCAAGATACTCTAGTTTTTTATAACCACTGTATATTGCTCTTAGATTCAAGGGTACTCTGCTTTAAGCAAACCCACATATCATAAGATGGGGAAAAAAGCATTATATAGTCAACTAGAAGGAAAATATTTTTTAAATAGTACAGCAGGCCAGCCTGAAGCAAAAGTACAAATGGAAACCACATATCATAAATCTAAATATCTAAAAGTTCTAAATCAAGCCAACAAACTGCTGAATAAAGTATGTTGTACACTTCTACCTTGATAAAAGTACTTCCAAAATCATCTGAGAGTCAGGTAGGATGAAGAACTCCCAGAACAACATGGAGGAACAGGGAGATCGGCCTGGCCTCTGTCCACAGCCTACTGCCTATGGTCCACTTCTCCTTCTCCTTGCATCCCTGGCTCTGTCTTACCCCACCAGAGACTCATGCACACGCATGTGGACACTTCAGCCCTGTTTACAACTCTGCTCACAACTGCTGTCCCTTGGCCACCCACCAGGCCTGGGAGGGTGTGCTCAGTAGTGCATCCACCTTTGAGAAGGGAGGAGGGGCAAGAGGAAGAGAGCTGGGCAGGTCTTTGGAAGCCAGCTGAAGGGAGAAATGGTAGGGAACTGAGCAATCTTAGGTACCAAAAGCATAGTGTAAAAGAAGAGGGGATGCAGATTCTCACTGAGACACCCCCAGCCCTGTGACTTTCTGCTCTGATGTACATGTGTTGTGGTGCAGGGTGTGCAGTGCAGACCCTGGATGGGCCTTCTACACCACAGGGCCCAAGGCAAGGGCCTCTTCTGCCTGTGACTGAGGGCAGTACCAGGGCAAGCCCACCTTTTGGAGATTTTCTTTTACAAGCTCTTTTGAAGTAGATATTAATACCCTGAAGGACAAACTCTGGCAAGAGAAGATCTAAGGGAGAATGATTAAAAGTCTGAAGGCAGAGCGCATGTGATTAGATAGTAAAACCTTCTGGTTCTCATGAATCACTTGATGGTAAGGAGAAATTTTGCCCCAAAATGGAAACCCATGAAACAGTCTGAACCTAGTTGACTTAGGGTTATAGTATATTGACAGACAGAATGCACCAAGAGGAAATAAGTTCTCTGGAACTTTCAAAAACCCTAAAGAGATCTCTGAATTCTTGAAGACCATAAAAACAGTGGGCCTTGGGAGGGAGAATGTTAAATTGACATTATCTGACTCAATGAGGGGCAGAGACATGACAGCTGACATCTTGGTAATATCTATATGAAAATCTGTAATTGAATAAATAAAGTGTGAGTGATTTTTCATTTTGAAAATACATTTTATGATTATTTTTAAGTGAATGGTTTAGGGCTTTTAAATGATCACATTATAAAAATGAGGGTGACAAAATAAACATAGTTCAAAAGATCACATGTAGAAATATCAAAGTCAGAGATCAACACGGCTCTGAATTCCCTTGTGCTATATACAAAATTCAAAACTCCTTCTCCTTCCTGTTTAGGACACCATAATTCTTCAGTTGAAGCTAAGGTTTTCAAATAAAGTTCAAGAAGCAGTTTTCAAGATTTAACTCCAGTGTAAAAACCATCTACATTTCCATGCAACGAGCTGTCTGTATCTAACAAGTTTTTAGGGGTACTATTTCCTTTCACAGAACAAAGAAGTAAATCAAAGTGATGAGTTAGCTCCACATGGTGAAGCAGGAAGCACAATGTACTGTTCACTACCTTTAATAGACTGAATACCTTGTGATTTTATCCAAAACAGACCTGACTTCTCTAGCAGCAATGGCTAGGGCTTGTTCCCAATAGCTTCTGGCCCTGCAACTACAGAGCCTATGAACGAGCTCTTAAATGAAGTGTATGTGAAAGTTGCTCAGTTGTGTCCACCTCTTTGTGACCCCATGGACTATAAAGAATATATGGACTAGAGAGTCCATGGAATTCTCTAGGCCAGAATACTGGTGTGGGTAGCCATTCCATTCTCCAGGGGATCTTCCCAACCCAGGGATTGAACCTAGGTCTCCTGCATTGCAGGCAGATTCTTTACCAAATGAGCCACCAGGGAAACCCAAGAATACTGGAGTGGGTAGCCTATCCCTTTTCCAGTGGATCATTCTAAGCCAGGAGTTGAACTGGAGTCTCCTGCATTGCGGGAAGATTCTTTACCAGCTGAGCTACCAGGGAAGCCCTGAGCTCTTAGGAAATAGAACTTATTACGAAAAGGAAAAAATTCAGGAGGCACCAAACCCTTCCTTGTCAAGACGTTTCAATTCAAGTACTATTGTCAGTTTTTGGTTCTGATCATTACTTTGGATCCTTTATGACCTCTGTGCATTTATACTGACCATATTTTGCCTAAACTATTTCCCATTATGATCATTCAAATTCACTGAGCATCTGTTATGTGCCAAGGGTCACTACCTAGAGTGGGAGACAGTCCAAATGCATGCTTGGAAACAAAAGAGCACCGGGGCAGGAGTTCTTTCATGGTCCAGTGGTTAAGAATTCACCTGCCAATGAAGGCGACATGGGTTCAATCCCTGATCCAGGAAGATCCCACATGCACCCTAAAGCTCGTGCTCTGCAACAAGAGAAGCCACTGCAGGGAGAAGCCCACACACCACTGCTAGAGAATAGCCCCTCTCGCTACAACTAGACAAAGTCGTCTCATAGAAATGAGGACCCAGCACAGGCAAAATAAATTAATTTTGAGAAAGAGCACCAGGGTAGAGGTAAAGTCAATTGCTACAGAAGCACAGAGGGAGGGAGGGAGGGACCAGCTGCCTGGGGTATGGTAGGTGAAGGGGTGGGAAGAGACTATTTCACTTGGTGGAGACACAGATGGACTGGTGTTATAAGAATAAAACAGCTCATGCAAAAGCTCAGATGCCTGAAGGGACCCAGCAAACTCAGAGACCAGTAAGTTGCGTGGAGAGGCCGATACAATGTGTGTAAGAAGTGAGGGAATTTTCTTCAGTGGCAAAATCGGCATAATGTAAAACTGGTGTAAATCAAAAAAATGCCCTAGAATTGGAGGCATTGTGTTGTAAGGCTTCAAATTTTGAAATCAGTTTCCTGGATTCTTGGAAACTAAAGTAGAAAGTTGCTACATTTTTTAACAAAAGGTTTTTAGTATTTTTTTTTAAGTTTTACTTTGGTAGAGTTTTATTTCTATGCAATGAACAATTGACAGACCTCTGTATTTTTCTCTCTTCCTGCCACATAGTAATACGTACAGTTTTGAAGCAATGATGATGCTTACAACAGCTTATTTACCTTGATCTCTTAAATTATAAACTCTACAAAATGTCAAAATTGTGAAAACTGATACAACTTTACTTTAAAGGGTACTAGACTGGAACTTGTCCTATTATGTTTAAGGATGACTTGGAGTGTTCACTGATGGTTATGATTTAATATTTCTGAAGGCTGTTATAGTGGCCCGGGTATGTGTTGAAATTTAAACTCAAAAAAAAAATTTTTTTTTAACAAATAACTATTTTAAATAAATCCTATTTCAACACAGTGGGGAAAAATGAGGGGAAAGAATTATGTGACGCTAATGGTTGAAGGAGAGGCTAGAAGACAGACAGAGCCAGACTGTAAAAGGTCAGCAGAGAAATCCACAGCCCCCTGCAAGAAAGTTGTCCTCAAAGCCCACACTTGAGGGATGAAATCTCTGTAATAATGAGATTCTTCTGACATCTTGCCAATGAAACCCTTAGTAGAATTAAGAGTTTATGCTGAATTTTATTTTCTAAGGAATTGTGTTAGAACACGATTCTGTAGGCATCTCTGAGGAGCCAACGGACTGCATACTGATCCTAAGACCTCGAGAGGCCTGGCTTCACAGAGGAAGAAAGTTGAACACATCAAACTGTTACAAAGACTTTTGTATAACTAAACTGGGAGCACAGGGACCACATGATACCAGAGATGGAGAGGTCCAGGGCCAGGATCCTGGGAGAGACTTCAGGAAGGGCAGTCACCGAGTAGTGTTTTTAGCGTAAGGCCATGTTTGCCTGAGGGACAAATACTAAACAGTGAGAATGTGCGTGGGCACTCTTGAGAGATGCAGAGGCTCAGCCTTAAGTATGTCAGCATAAACATCCGAAAACTGTATCCAGACTGAAAGTGAAAGTCACTCAGCCATGTCCAACTCTTTGCAACCCCATGGACTATACAGTCCATGGAATTCTCCAGGCCAGAATACTGGAATGGATAGCCATTCCCTTCTCCAAGGGATCTTCCCAACCCAGGGATCGAACCCAGGTCTCCCACATTGCAGATGGATTCTTTACCAGCTGAGCCACAAAGGGAAACCAGGATACAAAACCTCTCTTCATGCAGCCTTGGAGCATATGGGTTCTTACACGTCCCTGCTCTGTAACACATACAGTGGAACACAGATGCCACTGTGTGGTTCTACCAGCAATCTAAATATTCAAATACAAAAGTCTGAGTGTAAACCATAACTCATTGGCAACTCTCATTTTTAGAGAAAATGGTTTATCTTTACTGCCCAAGTTGAATTCTAAGCTATAAAGAAACTGAAACTAAAAAAGGTTTCTAGAGATGCTTTGTTGTTGTTTATTTGCTCAGTCGTGTTTCTTTTGTGACCCCATGGACCATCACCCATGGCTCTTCTATCCATGGGATTTCACAGGCAAGAATATTGGATAGGTTGCCATTTCCTCCTCCAGGGGATCTTCCCAACCCAGGGATAGAACCCAAGTCTCTTACATTGGCTGGTGGATTCTTTACCATTCTTTACCATTGAGCCACCTGGGGAGCCCAGGAGAGATGCTTTAGATGGTGACAAAGGTACCTCTATTTTCCTTTGGTGGACATTTGCTTTTTGTGCCTGAGCAGCATTCACTTTCTCTTCTAGCCGATCCTTTAGGACATAGCCTACACAGCCTTGGTGGATGGTCAACAAATGTGTCCTACCAAGGGCATGTGGGTCCAGCTACAGTAGTCTTCTTCCCCAAAAGCAGAGTGACAGAAGAGCAAGAAATGATTGAATATAAATTCAAGAAATTATTGAATCTAAATCATTTCTCACCCTTCCTCTCTCTCTGCTCTTCTCCCCCACTTTTTCTCTAGAGTCTCTTGCCACCCCGCCTACTCTCCCCATCCCCACCCCTCTCTCTCTCGCCCTCATTTTCATTGTGATACGTTAACCAGGCTTGGTCTCTTGCTCAAAACCAAAGAATCCTAAAGAATATACTGCAGTTCACACACCTCAGTGACCTCGTGAACCTAAGGGAATGATCAGAAGGGCAACCACAAGGGAAAGCGATGAGAGACTTGGACACTAAGTTCACAGGTGTATATAAGTTCACTAGAATTTCCAAGTTGTTTCAAAATGGTGTGAGAGGAGGAGGCAGGTAGTAAAGATTGGATGTGGAATGGAAAATTTTGCAAGCATGAGCCAATAGAGGCTCTCTGGAGTGCTAATCCGGTTCTCAGAAGCACCCTGGGCAAGGCGCACAGTCAGCTGAGTGAGGGCAGCACCACGGACCAGCTGAGTCACCACTGACACAAGGGCAAGGGCAGCAGCAAGAAGGTGGAGTGTACCCTCCAAGGTGGTATTGCGGAACCATTCAGAGCAACATCAGAGCCCCCTGAGCAGCCGGCTGGAGCCACAAAGGAAGGCACCGAGTGCATGCTGCCGCGTGTGCAGAAGCTGAGGGCCGCTTGCTCAGCCGTGGCAGCACCCTTCCTGTCATTTCTGACTTCGTGTCCAACTAGCAATTTTTCCAGGAAATGGAAGAGTTCTGAGAGCAATGCAGGTGCCTCCGAGGCTCTCCTGAAGCGCAGCACTCTTCCATTTCCCCTGCAATGGAAAGTAGACTCAGGCTTTGTATACTCAGACCCACAAAGAGCAGGTTCCCCTAGTACCTCACAGTTCAGAGTCTTTGTTTATAAGGAAGAGTAACACAGCACAGAACCCAGGACTTAAGTCCTGCCTCCTCTGCCTCATCTGTATAGTTCAGAGGAGCATAAAGCCATCTCAGAGCATTTTTCTGGGGATAAATGAGATGGTGCATATTATGCCTTTAGCACAGAGACCCACACATAGTAAGCGCTCAACAATGGGAGGGAAAGCACCAGCAAAGAGGCTCAGTGATGCAACCAGGAGCAGCTCTGATCCCTTCATTGTTCTTTTCAAAGTCCTGTGAACATTCTGCGTAAGAAAAAAGCCTGCTGCTGGGTCCTGCACTCCCGGAGACCATAAAGTCTAGCCCTAGAAGTCTCCACTGCAGGTGGAGGGGTCAGGAGGGGGTTTGGCTCTTGCTTCAAGAGGGGGAAGGGGAGCATCTGGCAGCAAAGTCCCCTGAGGCCAAGTGGCAGCTGACTCACACAAATGGCATTTGGATCGAGGTGGAAGGAATAAGAGAGGAGCCTGCCCCTGCCTCCCGGAAATGGGCTCCTCTCTCATCATCACAGCTGCCATCTTTCATCACCCAGGCCTCCCCCAGATGTGGCAGCCAACTCACTCACTGAATCCTCTCCCACACCAGGACATGCCAAGACTTCGCAGCCTGCCTAGCACTCCTCTGGCCCCATGCATAACAGACGGAGCAACAGCTTAAGACGTGGGGACTGGAGGAGGATTAATACCTGTTTTCTTTTGTTTTTTAACGTAGCTGAACAACAATATACATCTGACATTTAGGTAGTTTGACTATCAGGACAAGAGAAAGCACCCTTTGAGAAGACAAAGATCCACATTCACAGAGACAAATCAAAAGTTGTAACAAATAACAGTGCAGAAAAACAAAATCCTTCCACTTGTATGGTTGCTTCCAGTGAGTCATGGTTGGGACACTGTTGGCTCCAGCATCAGTGAATCAGTGAGACAGTGATGTTTGTGATGAACACTGAGAATTAAATGGTTTTATGTAAAGTCACACTATAATCATAGGGAAAAAACCTAAACTTTATTTGGGTATTTGCACTACATTTTTTTTTTTAATACAGAAATTTCCAAT